>JAAIXJ010001038.1:0-24834 GCA_013403705.1 Heliconius hermathena
AACACGAACATAATTCAGTGTATTAATTAAATAATTCTGTGGTTCAAGCGGGTGAAGCCGCGAGCGGGTCGCTAGTCTATATATATATAAAAGGACATGTACCTGACTGACTGAGGTAAGACGCACGTACAGTAACCGCTGTGCGTAGGAACGTGAAATTTGGACAGATGTTTACTTTCGTAATGTGGACATCCACTAAGAAGGGATTTAAAAAAAAATTACCGCTAAAGGGATGAAACAGGGGTTGAAAGTTTGTATGGAATTTTTATTAAATCGCCACCGATTTTTATAAAATTTGAAATTCAGACT
Organism: Heliconius hermathena; assembly: GCA_013403705.1. Classification (NCBI taxonomy): domain Eukaryota; kingdom Metazoa; phylum Arthropoda; class Insecta; order Lepidoptera; family Nymphalidae; genus Heliconius; species Heliconius hermathena. The sequence goes on from JAAIXJ010001038.1 coordinate 310, forward strand.
CTTAAAAACATTTCATTGAACACGTGTTTCATGGTTTTTCAGAATTCACCCCTTAAGGGTGCCAATAAGGGGTTCAAAAGTTTGTATGGAAAAATCTTTAAATCGCCACCGATTTTTATAAAACATTAAATTCAGACTGTTTAAAATATTTTATTGAACACATGTTTCGTGGTTTTTTTAGAATTCGCCCCTAAGTGTGCAAATAAGCTGGCGAAGTACTAAGAAATATACTAGTTACGTATAAAATTTTAAATTGTATTAATTTATGTTAGGTAATCTCCATTTACGACATCAATTGTCACTAACAAATGAAAGACGATATCGTAGCGTTCTTTGTGACTCATCACATTACTTGAGCTCTTAGCTCGATCTTTCACTAGATCTTAGGCTTTCAGGGCATCTCTTTAACGTGAAATACCTCAGTGGGTAGAGACTACAATAGTAGGGCAAAGGATAATCGGCCGGCGCGGCCTGCGCCCGCCTATTGAGCCGCATTCCATTCAAAATATCTATACTAATGTAACCGAGTAGACATTTTTGAAAGCTATATTTAGTATGTGTTATGTTACGCCGTAGGGCAAGAACACGACGCGCATGTGGGAGGAGGTACAAGAGGCCGTCACGGAGGTGCTGCTGGCGAAGGAGCATCACATCGTCGAGGCGGTGAGACCTTACGCATTAAGCCATTAAATACAAAAAAATACATTAAGGACCAAGTATCACCATTTCCGGTAATTTTTATTTACAGATCAGTGATTGATAATGTCAGGAAAATGTGACGTCAGGTATATGTACTTTTTATAAAATTTTAAGACTGATTGAAATTCATAATTACAATAGTTTTAGTGTCAATAAATACGTAGTATGTATATTCCTTGCAAGCAAGCGGCATTTTAATTGTAACGTCGAGTTCGTGTATCAACATTCAGTAGATGGTATCAACATTCAGTGGGTTGCATATAATGTTTCCAGTTGAAGAGCTACCCGTCCCGGGACAACTTCTTCGAGCTGATGCGTTTCGACCTGGTGGTGGACGCAGAGCTACGCGTGCGGCTGCTGGAGGCCAACATGTCGCCCAACCTCAGCGCCGCGCACTTCGCGCCCAACCGCCTCCTCTACGAGCAGGTGCTCTACAACCTGTTCACGCTCACGGGCCTGGCCGCGGCGCGCCACCTGGACGCCAGGTGAGTCACACAGGTGGTCACGAACTCACGTACCCTGGACAGACTAAACCCTTGTCAGAGATATTTGAAACGTCATTTGCAACATTAACGTAAAGTAAAGTTGGCTACCATTTGCCGGTGCCGTATAAGCGCACATAAAAAGAAACACTTATTTTATTTTACTTCTTGATAATTTATTTAAAGCGACGCATGGTTATAAAAATATATTATAATATTTGCAAATTTAACGTCGCTGGTCGCAATTTTTTCTGCGCATTTCAAAATTTAGCATATTATTATTTTGTTTTAGCGTTTAAAGTGATCCGTTACAGAAAATATAATAAACTAAAAAAGCTCCTAAATTTAAGATCACGGGTTCAATAAATATGTTAGATTCTATGAAATTTAACTATATTGACTAAAGCCCACCAATGCGTCGCTGAGCAAGTTTATTTTGAGGAACTTCCCACTGTGGTCTACGGTCCGGCACAGGGAGGGCGCGCTGGGGACATCTTGTATCGCTTTAAATGTTTACGACGTCCGCGTCAGCTAGTTTTCCTAACATATGTTATAAGAATCTCTAATAAATAATAATCTCTAAAAAAATAAATTTTACAAACTTTTGTAATGTGAATTTAATGTTTTATACTTTATATAAAATAATCAGTTACACGCTATATCCCGCACACTGCAGGGTAGGCTAGTGTTAAGACACTCCGTTCCCCATTTTCCGCCGCATTCCCGAGGCATTGCGTGTTGAGTGGCGGTACTCAACGCCACGCATTGCCTCGACTTTTATTATTTATAGTATCAAACAATTTACTTTTTTACTTTACACGTACTTTACGTACAATCGGGTACACATAGTAACTCCAGTAGGTACAACGTACCTCTATTTAATGACTTTCATGCAACAAATACACAGACCGGCGAAATTAAAGGAACACACAAAAAGGCATATGTTTTTTTAATTACTGGCTTTTTGTGTATGTTTTTCGGTTCATTTAAGTTTAGTTATTAGAAATGAATATGAGACAGCAGAAACTAGGGTTGAACATTATTTATTCATAAAATACAGACTAAAATAGAAATTAGTGACTTTTTTAATTTTACGATATTTTTTTAATCAAATTGCCTTTGTAAAGGTTATTAAAAATCATGATCAATATCGTGTTGTGCTTCCACACTCTCTCTCTTAACAGAGCTCGAATATGTTTGCACGCTCTTCAATCAGCGCCAATTTTAACCCATCAATATTCGTATGAGACGGAGTTCTCCCCCGTACTCTTCGTCCAATTATGTCCCTGACACAATTTGGTATCACAATTTGTAAACAATACCGGTGGGTATTGTAGGTACCTATTTACAGAACAATCAGACCCGTCACTGCGCCTCTTTAGTGGTCTTCTTTAGTTTGTGATGAATTTAAACGAGAATGAGGCCTGCGTATTCTCTACAGTTTTAAATCCCATTTGGATATTTAATATTAAATATAGTAGCTTTTTTCGTGCGATTACATGTACAGTGTGGCATTGAGTTTCACGAACATTCAAATAGATTTACAGTCCATTTAGTATGTAATGAATATATAGACATTACTTTGTAATTTATACATTTCATATACACAATTACTTATTTACTAGCCTGCATGAAAATTCTTATGTGAATCACATAATTTCCTACTCCGTTCTAAGTTCAACTCAACTCTTGACGCTTTACTTGTATACAAATTCCTTCTCTATCCAATCCGCCCGGAAATCCCTTACCTGTAACAATCAAACAATGTAAAATTTTGCAAACTTTAAAAAAAGGCTAATAACTACACTCTAAGTAGTACTGGTTTAAATTGGTCATTTGTTTATTAAAGTATTTATTATATATTCATGAACTATGTACACCTTTTTGGCTTCCATCTACTGCCCAAAGGTTGCCTGGGAGAGATCGCTCAGTTGGCCATAAGGCCGCCTTTAGTAGATACTGATTTATAGTCCGACATTATCGTTATTGCATATGGGAAGCACGCGCGGTGGAATTGCGCAGAACGCATATTTTGATATCTGCACATAGACGCCCTCTCACGCCGCACCGATTCCCCGCTAGGGCTCGCGGGGAATCGGTGCGGCGTGAGAGCGGGCGGTCACTACACTACGGTACAGTCGAGCGCAACGCTGTCAGTTCATTACTATGAAATATGAATATATTATCATATGATAGCGTCATATATACAAAATGGTGCAGTAAAGCATATTTATCTAGTAATATTATAATAATTAGTGTGTTAAATTAAGCAACATACAAAATCAAGTTATGGATAAGCAAATTTAAAAATTGAATAAAGTACTGAATGGTAATTATTATAATGGGGCCACATCCAAGTCTTCATCAATCCAAATCCAATAAAAAAGTAAAATTGAAAAACAGTCAAAATTATAATACATGCAAAAAAAATTGTGAAAAATAAAGTTTAAATAAATAAAAAATTTTGTGCCGTGTGATCCCGGCCTAGAATAGGATCATCCTGGTACTGGTGGTGCCGTAAGAGGCGACTAAAGTACGTGTGTGTGGTAGAGTCACGTCGCCAGCAATGGCAACACGCATAGGCAGACTCGACCGGATCATTACCACCCCCGGCATTTAAAACCGGCGTGAAGTAGTGGCTTTATGCCACTGCGTTTCGCATCAGGTAATGCCGGGCTCCGGCGCCCAACCCACCTTACAGGCAGGCAACGCACCTGTAGCTCCTCTGGTGTTGCACGGGGTCGTGGGCGACGGTGATCACTTACCAACAGGTGACCCGCACGCTCGTTTGCCTTGTCTTTTCCATAAAAAAAAAATAAATATTAAATATACAAGCAAAAATTAAAAGGAATGGCGTTCAGCTACAGTGTTAATTTACAAAAATAATTAGCAATAAAATCAATCGAGGTCTTAATAAATTAATTAAGTTAATAAATGATATTTTCATCAATTCAATCAAAAAAATCAAATAAAGAAATATTTATAACCGTTTTATTTAAAACATTTATAAAAAAGCAAGCAATCAAAACGGTAAAAGGCATTTTGGTTTACAATTAATTATATTTTTTTGTTTTTTGTTTGAACCATATATATATGAGCTCGATTGTACTTATAAAGATGTGTGGGTACGTATTTTCTGTAAGGACGTAGCGGTCACACTGACGCAAAGTACCACGATATGGCAAAGGGATACCAGACCTTAATTTTTTGTGCCTCAAAATTGATTTTTATAATTTACCCAGTATTTTTTTTTAATATAATCTTTAAGAAGTTTAAATATTGCCAGATATTTCTTTATCCATATTGTATAGTACTGTGTATTACGCATACTGAAAATTTGTGTTGTACATAGGTGTATATAGTATATATATAAATATCATATTTTATTATAGTTAGTTATATAAGCAGAATAATTTTTTTTTCAATATTTAGATATCCTCATAAATTTTTTAGCTTCACGCTGTATCCCGCACACAGCAGGGTAGGCAGAGGGAACCTAGTGTTAAGACACTCCGTTCCCCACTTTCTGCCGAATTCTGGAGGCATTGCGTGTTGAGTGGCAGAACTCAACGCCGCGCTTAACCTCGACACCAGAGCGAAGAAATGGAAATATAAATTTAAGTAAATATTTCATCTCCTCGAGTGGGGATCGAACCCACAACGAGTCGATTTTACAGTCACACTTAATGCCACTGCGCTACGACTGGCCTTTTTTTATTTAAATAAAAAAATCAGCTTCACGCTGTATCCCGCACGCAGCAGGGTAGGCAGAGGGAACCTAGTGTTAAGACACTCCGTTCCCCACTTTCTGCCGAATTCTGGAGGCATTGCGTGTTGAGTGGCAGAACTCAACGCCGCGCTTAACCTCGACACCAGAGCGAAGAAATGGAAATATAAATTTAAGTAAATATTTCATCTCCTCGAGTGGGGATCGAACCCACAACCAGTCGGTTTTACAGTCACACCTCGTGCCATTGCGCCACGACTGGCCTCAATTTTTTTATTTAAATTTTTATATTTTACTATTTTTACTATTTTGTATAATTTACTAGAACATAAAGATGGTCAAATATTTTAATTATCATTTAATTATGATTTGCTAAGCGTGGGGTAAAACAACATAACAAGGTAACACTGATCGAACTTTTTCTGCGCATAATACTGCGCAATTTTACGCGAGTACCTCCGATTATCAATAAGAGTTTAGACGGACTATACCTATATATTATGTTTCTTTCAATGTTGTGACCTTATATATTTATTCCTAGAATACAATAAAGAATGTTTTACTTTATAAGTATAGTATATGTATAGATGTAGATGTAGATAATATTAAAATCCACTTTCACTTTCGTTTTATGGCAAACTTTTGCCTCCGTGGTTAAATGAAGAAGTTATGTGAACACATCAATGTAACTGACATCAAAACGATATATTATGTCCCGCAGTGACGAGGCGTCGCGCAGCATGGTGTCCGCGCAGAAGAACATCGCGGTGTACAGCGCCGAGTGCGCGCGCGCGTGCGACTGCGGGACGCACGCGGCTTGCGCGCTGTGCGCCGACGCACGGCTGCGGGACGCGCGCTGCGGGGGCGCGCGGCTGCGGGACGCGCTGCTGGCTGCGCACGCCGAGCATCTGCGGCGCGGGGACTTCCGGCGGCTGTTCCCGCCCGCCATGGTACCGCAACCGTAACACACTAGCAACATATAATACTCATAGATTAGATAAATAATTGACTCCCGTATCACATCACCAAACGTTTAGGCTACATTCTTTAATCGTTAGTTCGATGTCCCCATCCACGTTTTTCTTCATTCTCACCGTGACATTCTCGCTAGTAGCTCTCATTCTGGGTATCCCTCCATTGTAGATTCGAAAATCTCCCTCGCAGCTTCCTTCATACAATTCCTAAGGTTCTGGCAGCATACTTCAATGTTTCCATTTCCAGAGTCACTGCTATCTAGCTTCTTGGAAACTCTTTCTTGATATTCCTCGCTAATTGGTGGATCTAGAAGCTTCCGGCTTCTTATGCGTTTATTCGATTTTGGACACCTCGTGTAGCTGCGCTAACTTGCGAAAAGACCGCTTGTTCTAGCAACGACTAGATAGTGGTCTGTTTCCAGTACAGAACCCCCAAACACTCGCGCGTCCGTAATTTTTCTTTGAACATGCTTCGAACACGGATCCTCTATATAAGCTTCATTATAAGCTTTCCATTTATTCTTTTATCAACATACTGACCTAGCACTCCCTCGTAACCGCTTCGCGCAGTTCCAACCCATCTGTTCAAATCGCCACATCATTATATTAATTATTCATTCTGTCTAACACTACCTACCAAATCGAAGAGTTTTGAGTGTCAGAGACGTTTTCTGACACTCTCAAAAACTCCTCAATTTCACCTAATGGCTGAGGATACTGGCGCATACGCCGCTAACAAGAATACTCTTGTTATCCCCAGCTTAAAGCTAATCCAAAGCAGTCTCGGGTTAAACGCCTTGTATTCAACCACTGCACTGACCAATCGACAGGACAATAACACACCTACACCTTGACAGCCCCGCTCGCTCTCTGGTACGCCGGCCCTGAAGGCGACCCGACTGCCCGGTAAATCGGTTGTGTCATTGCTCTTTCGCTTACACTCAGTCACACAAGCAACATCCAAATCTCTGTCATCCATCACATCTAATAATTCATTTATCTTTTCTTCCATCCCTCCTCTTACATTCCACGTTGCTATTTGTAGCTCCATCCTCCACCTCCCGTCGTCCCGGACATGGCGTGTTGGGTGGCGGTCCCCACACCCCAGCCGGGACGCACTGATGCACGTCACCTGCGGGCAAGCCTTGCATCGTAAACCCCCAACTTAACAACCTCTGTTATCAATATGCAGTTTAATAATTTTATAAAACGTAGATTTGAATATGTCACACTGCCGTTATAAAACCATCCCTCAGAACTGTCTGTCTGTCGCAATTAACATGAGGCATGCCGCATATGATACAAAGTAGTAATATTATAATAATAAACAGACATCACAATTATACTTAGCTTCATGTATAAATATAAACAAGACCTTATAATAAACAAAAATAGTCGTTTAGTTCTGCCACACAACACGCAATGCCTCCAGAATTCGGCAGAAATTGGGGAACGGAGTGTCTTAACACTAGGTTCCTTCTGCCTACCCTGCTGTGAGCGGGATACAGTGTGAAGATAAAAAAATAGTAACAATTAAAGTGGGAACACCAAATGTAGTAGATAGCGACGCTCACGGCTCAATGACACATCCGTAATCTGTCTTATTTAATTTAACACTGATAGTAAACCTTATTTGATAAGCCTTTCCTCTACCTTTACTCTTACAACTCCCATCATACTAACGTACAGAACATCTCCATCATAGAGCACAAACACGAAAGTTAACAAATTAAATCTATTTTAATAAATCCACGGATTCCTGATTTATTTTATTTATTTAATGAATGCATTTAGTTTTATATTATGTATTAAGTAAAAATATGTATTTTAAGTTTTTTTTTTTCAGCTTCACGCTGTATCCCGCATACAGCAGGGTAGGCAGAGGGAACCTAGTGTTAAGACATTCCGTTCCCAACTTTTTGCCGAATTCTGGAGGCATTGCGTGTTGAGTGGCAGAACTCAATCCCGCGCTTAACCTCGACACCAGAGCAAAGAAATGGAAATATAAATTTAAGTAAATATTTCATCTCCTCGAGTGGGGATCGAACCCACAACCAGTCCGTTTTACAGTCACACTTCGTGCCGCTGCGCCACGACTGACCTTAATTAAGCTTTAAAGATTTTTACATTGTATTTTTACTGTTTCCAGAAACAAGATGAGAAAAATGAAGAAAATCTAAAGAACTTAAATCATATGAACAAACTTCTATACTTATGGTACCAGGGGAAGTGCAATAATGACGTCACATGGTGTGCATAGACAAAATACATTTTATTATTATTAATTAGCTATTTATTACAAATAAAAGATTTTTTACAAGTATGGCTTTTTCTTCTATTATTATTGTACCATTGACTGTAACAAGCCCAGTATGTAACTGCCCAGGTCCTCATCTTGATTAGTCCAAGAGACATAAATGCTCTTAGTGTTATCATCATCCCCTTCCACTTTAATGAGGACAGACTCCACAGATATGTTTCCATCAGATATTGTAATGGACCATCCTTGGAGTTTCTCAGCCAGTAAAGTCTTGAGCTTCTCAGCGGTCTTGGAAGCAGGCCCGGGGTCATCAAAACGTACTGTACTCGTAAACCTTATGACATGTCTGTTTATGCCTATCTCGTCACAGATCTCATCTATATCCAGGAATGAGAGTCTGTTATCTTTGACACAAAGTACACCATGAACAACCCTTCTTCTTTTCGGGTCAGGAGGCTGAGCATTGTATCTTACAGCTTCTGCTTTTAATAATCTCAGAGAAACATCAATAGGTATCTTGGTAGGAGTATTGATGATGGCCGTCTCTCCGTTAGCTGGCATGTAACAGTTTATTTTAAATTCTTTCTCAATTTTATCTTTTAAAAATTCCATTTTTTGTGCCTCTCCATGAACTAGCAAAACATTCTTGGGTTCACAGTGTTGAATTAATTGCATGATACCCTTTGCGTCAGCATGAGCTGAGAAAGACATATATTCAACAGCCATTTTAACTTCCACGACCTGTCTGTTCTCAAATTCAATTTTTTTGGCACCATTTAAGATTTTATGTCCAACAGTGCCCTGCACACAAAATCCTGGCATGATCAACATGTTCTGCTCGTAGGGTGCCCATTTTTTAAATATGTTCAGAGACAAGCCCACATGCAGCATACCTGGTGTAGCAAACACCACCATGGCGCCGGGGTTCTCAATATATGATTTATCAAATGGTTTGATGTGCTTAAAATCAAACATGTTTCTTTGGACAAAAGTCTTTCGTATTTTCTGATTAGTCCATGTTATAAACATTTTGTAATAGTTGTTGGCTTTTTCTGTCAAACCTAATGCAAAATAAACAGGATATTTTAAATTCATTCGTTCCCAATAAGTTTCTAATAAAATACAGAGTTCTTGAGCTCGGCCCAAAGCAAACACAGGAATTAACACTTTCCCACCTTTTTCAACACACTCATGGACTTTTTTAAGAAAATCTCTTTCGCGGCATCTCTTAGAATCTCTAATTGTAGTTGCATATGTTGACTCTGAAATTAAAAGATCCGGGCGACACTTATCAATCCAAGCCGCTCCCAAGTGTCTATCAGGAGTCATGTTGTAATCTCCTGTGTAAACAACAGACTGGCTACCGACCCTGATCCAAAACATGGCAGCACCGAGCACATGCCCCGCGTAATATGCCTTTATTTCTAATTCATTGTCTACCATCACAGACTGATGTAGTGTAACAGCCGTTACCTTCTTGATGCAATCTTTTATCATTTGGGAAGTAAAGAAGTTTGATTCCCCTTTTCTCTCCACGGCAACTTTTCGCATGTCCTCTAACAAAATAGGCGCAATCGCTTTTGTAGGATGGGTCATATATATTGGTCCTGTATAACCGACCATTTCCGACATATACGGTAATGCGCCGCAATGATCCAAATGAAAGTGAGAAATTATCACACAGTCGATCTGGCTTGTTATCGGACCTTCAGGAACGATGTATGAGAAATCTGGAAATCGCCTCTCGTCATTATAACCCATGTGCATTCCGCAATCCAACATTATATTTTTCCCTCCCATTGATAACAATATACAACTTCGACCGACATCCTGGCCCGCTCCTAAAGGAGTTATTTTAATATCTGGCATGATGAAATAGCTTATTGTATATTATAGTAGAGTATTTTACACTTATTTGCCAAGATGCGCAAAAAACAGAAAACTTTTTACATCAAATCATGTAATTTCTGACATTATATTCTATCTTATAATTTTTAATATTATCTCAATTTAAGGCTAAGTAAATAAAATAATATTGTATCAAATCTACACATCTATTCGTATATCAATTATTTTATATTACAATAACCTTACAAAAGTTGTTAAATTAAAATATATCCCCTATTAAATGTGTCATTTATATTTTTTTTATAATATGAACATCACGTTACAGTGTTGCTAGATTTCACAAAATAATATGCATACAGCTTAGCAAAAAGGTGTTTGGAAAAATAGAGGCCGCCACTTCCATCTATACAGCGACATCATACAGTACGACAAGAACAGACGTGATACTTGTTATTATTTTAATATATTATTATGCTTAACTTGAAATACGCTTATCTGGAATGAGATAAGACATTTTAATTTCAATTTTTTTTCATTGTGATATTATTAACTACTAAAGGCATTTCAAATAAAAGAAGAAAGAACACAAACGTAAAAATATTTAATTCTATACTCTATTTTTATCAGCATCTACCTTTTGCCTTTAGATATATTTCCTTTTAATCCGGTAACATCAATTGATTGCCAACCTCTTAAGTTTGAATGACGACTAAACGTAACTATCATTTATGTAAAATAATATCTTTTTGCAATTCCTGTGATAAATATCTATTTTTATAATATATTTTAAATATGATTTTAGAATTGTTCTTAAATGCTCTTCCTTCAAACCCCAGCAGGGAGCAAGTTTCGAAGAGTAGGTACCTAAAAATAAAAACAATTTAAATAAAAGTACAGTTGTCGTAAATAAGTAAAGTAACAATTAGTACTAAACATAAAAGCAGTTAATAAATATTAGACTTGCCTGCTTTCTTACAACATAGAAGAACCTTTTGTCATGTCATTATTGCATACAGATCAAAATCGCCCTGGAAAATATTTCATTATTGGTTTTGCTTTCTTTTACAATATTAATTACTGTATTGATGTTAACACCCAAAAATATTTTAAAAGATCAAATAATTGCAGTCGCAGTAGAATTTGTAAGCAAAATGTCAAAATAAACTTTAATAGGTATTTTTGTAAAATCATTTAAAATTTAAATAAAATTGCGTTTATATTATATCTGGTCCTCTGGCTAATACTAAGAAGTATAAATCTACATATGAAATGCATTTTATACGAATACACAAGCACTTTTCTTAATTTATTTTAAAAATTTAATTAAAATTAATTTTTAAATAAAAAGTTACAACTAAGTAAGTAACAAATATTATTTAAAATTTTGAATAAAAATAATTTTAAAGCCAGGAATTATAGCTAAGTACGACATTTGTTCGTGTAAAGAACGTTTTAATTTTACGTTCTTTTTGTTAGTTCGTTCAGTTCTCTTTGTTAGTTCAATATCGTATAATAAGAGTTGTGGCGCAAGGGCACTGTGTGTGTGGCAGTGGCGTAGCTAGGGTATTTGCTGCCTGGTGCGGCTTAGGACTTGATGCCCTTTAAAATGGTCAAAATAATTTCAGATTTCAAAACACAGTAGAGTAGATANTGGTCAAAATAATTTCAGATTTCAAAACACAGTAGAGTAGATATATAAATTTTTATTGCTTTCAAACTATAATACCTATATATGAGTTATAACATTAGTTTTTGGTAAAAATTATTGGAAACATTTAAAAACGGATATTACGCGCTTTTTGACTAGCAAAGTCATTAATCATGCTCGATTGACATGATAGCGAGATTGTATTTTTCATTTTCATTTTCTCATTTTTCTTGTACATTTCTTGATTCTTGATTGAAAAAAAAATTGAAGAATTGATCGTAAACTTTTGATGCCCGGTGCGACTGCGCCGCTCGCAGCCCCCCAGCTACGCCACTGGTGTGTGGATCCCCATTCGAGGAAATGTGGTGGTATTTAAATTTGTATTTTCATTTCTTCGTTCTGGTGTCAAGGCAAAGCGCAGCGTTAACATCTATCACTCAACAAGCAATGCTTTCAAAAACTCGGCAGAAAGTGGGGAACAGAGGGTCTTAGCACTATGTTTCCTCTGCCTACCCTGGAGTGCTTAGGATATAGCGTAAAATTGATTTATTTATTTTGATTAGAGACGATTGTACGTACTAACTACGTATCCACCCTACTTACTAACTTGGTTGCTCACCTTCTAGAGACGCCACACGGTTTTGGTTTCGTTAAGTCTAGCGTTAAAAACAAATGTTTTGGGTTACGCTCCTGGTGGCCTGCATGACATACAACTGGTAGGTGTAAATGTGAAGCTATTTCTATATTTTAGATGAAAATGCTAAAAAAGCAAACTGTAATTACTGTATTTTTTTTTGTTTTTTAAACAACAATATCAAATTTAAACAATATTTAGAACAAAAGAATATTTATTTTAAAAAATATTTAAAACAATAAAAAAAAATATGTTTTTGGTATTTTTAATAAAATCTTTTGAAAATGTATAAAAAAATAAATTTATTTTAATAATTAACTTGGTTCTTATTGTGCAATAATATACTTTAAAAAAGTATAACTGTTGTGAATGCGAACACTCTTAGTCTTAATTCGTAATTCATACATGCACGTGAGGTGTTCTGTGGTCCGTGCAGACTGTGTTATGAGAATCAGATACTGCTGCTGCTGATTTTGACATATACCAACTTACACTTTTGTTTACGACAATATTAGCCAATTTCAGTAATTACAACAGAAATATAATTAATAAAGATAAAACATGAAAATGATTTAAATTACAATTTTATTCAATTATTTTCGATTATGTGACGGACCGTGTCTGATAAGATTTAGGTACGTTTTACGTTATCACAAGTCGCCGGTCGCAGAGTGCAGACGTGTTTATTACTGTTTAAACCAAAAACCTTAAAATGTCCGGTGAACCCTCTAGTACGACTGAAAAAAGAAAAGTGGCATTGATTACTGGCATTACTGGTCAGGTATGCTTTATTAGAACTTAACATTTTATTGAAACATTTTATTCCCTATATGTAAGGTACATTTATTTATTATATTTTTTTTACTTCTATTAGCGAGAAATAATACAGTGAGTTGAGATTACTAATATGTAAATGAATACACTGTTTATTTTAGGACGGATCTTATCTCGCAGAGTTCCTAATTGAAAAAGGATATGAAGTACATGGAATTCTTCGTCGTTCATCCTCTTTTAACACAGGTAAAATACCAATTTAATAAATATATTTTTCATTGAATTATATTTCAAGTGAATTATACCATGTCGTCTTTTACCATGTCATCTTCAACAGGTAGAATTCAACACTTATATGAGCAGCCGGCATGTCACACCGGAGGACAGATGCATTTACACTATGGAGATTTGACTGATACAACATGTCTCATTAACATTATCACTAAGGTATTTAAAATGATTATATAGTATTTTTTTACCATGAAAAACTATTTGAAAAATTCATCTCATTCAGAAAATTTTATGAATTTTAAGCTTAATTTTTTTTTATTTTAATTTCTAATTATTTTTTTTTAATAATAATTAATTAAGACTATATAAAATTAATATTAATAATATTTTATATTAATAACTTTTAATTAATATAGTTATATGACAAGAGTCTAACATTAGTGACTAATTTAATAAATCTCTTAAAATAGTATGTTGAGAATATATACAGATATAGAATATTCTATGTTAGAAATTTCAAGAACTTATTGATTTATTTGTTCTTACAAGTAGTAATATTTAAACTTGAAGCTTATCATAGACACTGACATTATGTTAAACATGAAATTAGAGTGTGTATTTGTACAGGTTTTCATATACTATACAAACATAATTATATTTTCTTAATTTTACACTGTATATGTGACCATGTATTAAGTAGAGGGAGGAAACCTAGTATTAAAATATTCCACTCCCCACTTTCCTCCCAATTTTCAGTGATGGAACCATATACTGTTTTCGTCTTCTTACATAGTAGAAATTAACCCTACAGTCATGCTGTTCCACTGCACCACGACAAAGCAGCACAACCATAATTAATGAAATACATACAACATTTGACATTTCCAAGGTCTTACATATGGCTATATTCTATTGGCCGACACTGAACAATAGTTGTCCAACATATATCTGTGTCGGTGACATCATGTGACAGGTGCATTACAAATAAAAGTATAAAGGGCTGAATGGTATTGATACTTTAATTACCATTTAAATTCTAGGACTTGACACCAACACCACTATTCTCTTGTTTGAATGTGAGGTTTGTGGATACAAGTTACTCTATACAAGTACCTTGTGTAACGAGACTTAGACCGGAGCTACGATATGGAATGTGTTTGTCTGTTTTGTTGTTACGTATTCGTGACAAAGTCGTGACTCGAGTCTCTGCATGGTCAGATGCAGACGCGAGTCACAGCTTTGTGTATAGTGTAGTATGTTACATGTATGTAGGTGTGTGCGTGCGACGAGCTAGAGGACGGGTTATACCAACTGTACCTGTATTGATTTCACTCCATTGAAATTTAACTGTCTGTATTCAAAATTTTCAAAACACTGATAACAAGTCTGTAAATAGTAAATTGTGTTCCCTGAATCGATGATAAATATTATCACGTTAAATTTGTAGATCTAATCTGGATGTAATTGTAATCGTAAAGAATAGCGCCTTTAAAGTGACACGTTGCTGTACGTGTGATTGTGTACATATTTACATGCATATATATGTGGGTTTGTGTGTGTGTGTCGTTGTAGTTAGCCCTATGTGTCTTCAGGTGCCAGTACCGTGATACCAATAACGCTAATTAAAATACCAAAATAAATGTAACTAAGTAGAGGATAATTACTGTTCTTAATACTATGAAGTAAGTTTGAGGAAAAAAAAAGACAGTTTTTTTCCTCTTCACGACCACAGTGTATACGCGAATAGCACGAAAGGCAGAGGGCAATGTCATGACACTCCGTTGTTCACTTTCCACCTGAATTACATAGATAGTGCCGTAACTCAACGGCACTTCTCGTAAAATAATGAATTGTCCCGTGAGAATCAAACCCACGACCATCTTGTTTACTGCGCCACGACGGCCTCTTCACACCGTGATAATCATTGTGTGTGTTATAAATGTTGTTTTATGTAAATGATTTGTCGGTGGCGCAGGTGAGGCCGGACGAGATCTACAACTTGGGCGCGCAGTCGCACGTGAAGGTGTCGTTCGAGCTGTCGGAGTACACGGCGCAGGTGGACGCGCTGGGCACGCTGCGCCTGCTGGAGGCGGTGCGCGCCGCGGGCCTGGAGCGCCGCGCGCGCGTGTACCAGGCCTCCACCTCCGAGCTCTACGGCAAGGTGGCCGAGGTGCCGCAGAACGAGAACACGCCCTTCTACCCGAGGTCGCCCTACGGTAAGATACTTTACGGCTTCTTTTAGATGCGTCATTTGTTAACCGTCTACCTGAGAAGTAGGTCTTAGGCTCTACTAACTACCTACGGATGGACACTAAAAAGTAAAATATAAAAATAACTACGTTAAAAAAACTGACTTCAAGAACTAAAAAGCTGCCGCTCATGTCTGACTTTCGCGACTTTCTTCACAAAACTGTTCATTATTTCAGATTATTTGCAAAACAGAATTCTATAAGTGTACATCCGTTATCATACCTGTCGTCTGCCGTTTTGGGTATACGAAGAAGTCGCATCTCCACAGCATTTACCGTCCTTTCATTCTTCCTCTACAACATTAGCACGGCATTGTATTTACCAAACATACCTCTTTTGACGTGTTGCCGTCTCATTAAAGCAGATGAGTAATGTTTAATTGTTACCAACAGCAACACGCTGTTTCTTATATCTTTCTTTCTTTTCTTTCCATTTATGCAGATTTTTAATTTCGTCTTTTCTTAATTACTTTGAAATATCAGAACATTGTATAGCTGTCATTCAGATTAAGATTTCCACACTGTTATTTTAGAGTACTGCGACTTACATTCTAGCAATGAGCACTGCATCATCTACGTACAACAAACAATTTACCTTCAGATTACCCTTTACTCTCCCATGTCACTTTGTTTACTTCTTCGGGGACAGCTATCGAATGCATAGGTTAAATAGCCAAGGTGACATGGTGCACCTTTATTTATCACCCAATTGGATGTCAAACTAAGGTTATATGCTACTTCCTACAGGCACATGAGCTGAGTAACCTCCATAATGAGATCTGACAGCCTGCAGCAATTTTCCATTCAATTGTGCCGGGACTGTATTTCCAACATCTCCATTCTTATTACTTTGTCAAACGCCTTTTCCGAATGCATAAAAGCACAGATAAGTTCTTGACCAAACATTTTCCATGATCATGGGGGAGAAAAAAGTCTGTGCCTCTCACACTTTTCTCCTCTTTCAGATTTATCTTGCATTCCTCTCGTTATTATTTTTACATACATTTACTACATAAGTTAATCAAATTGATAGCTCTATCTCTAGTATAGTCTATTTGGAAACCTGTATCTAAAGATAAAGATAAAAAAGTACGATGATTTCACATTGCCAATCATTTGGCAGTGTTCATGTTTTATTTATTTATTTATATAAGGTCCACCAACAGAATATACACATTACATGAAAAAATACACAAGTTAAATAAAAAAATACATTGCAAAGTATTATTCCCCTTACAGGTAGAGATAACATGCACCAACAGTAAACTTGTTATTTACATTTTAGTTATTAACTTTAACTAATAAATATATTAACTAAAATATTACAAAATAAATTTTAACATTATATACCTATTAAGAAAATACAGACTAATTGGATCCAATTTAACAACAGTATCAGCTAACAGCTAACAGTAACAGCTAGCCGAACGTGATAATGGACAAAACAAGAAAAACAAGAGAGTGAGTCAATAGCCTTCCAAGTATTTGCAAATTTTTCATTTAAAATTTCGAAAATCGTCGTACTCCACATTCAAATCGTTAGTGGCTATTTTATTATACTGATACAAGAGAGTCGGTACCGGAGAATTTATTCCTAGCTTAGTTTTGTAAAATTTTAAGTTGAAATATTGCTGTGGTCTGCGAGGTATATTATTTGATACATACAGTTCAAGCTGGCTGACTAGATATTCTGAGTCGTCTTTGTGGTTTAACAACTTGTATGAAAAAAGCAAATTCAACAGAGTTCATCGATCTTCCAGTACAGTATAGGTGAGAGATTTACGTCTTTCATTTTATATTTGAGATGTTTCGCAATATTTTTTGAACACTTTCAATTCTAAGCCTATGATTATTATGATGAGGCGACCAAACTGTAATACAGTATTCCAGCTTACAGCGCACCAGGTGATTGTAGAGGGATACTAAGGTTAGAGGATGTTTGAGCTCCCTGGAACACCTCAACACAAATCCTAAAGTAGATGTAGCAGAACTTACTATATCATTTACATGATTTATAAAAGTCAACCTAGTATCAACGGTAACGCCAAGATCACGTATCTCACTGACTTCCTTTAAGGCTATTCCTGCAACTTTGTATGTAGTCTCAGATGGATGTCATTTCCTCTTTAGCTTGATATGAAAACATTTACTTACATTTAGCTTCATGCGGTTATGCTTACACCATTTCACAATAGCGTCAACATCACTTTCAAGCAGCACCGCGTCCTGTTTAGTCTTATTTGGGTACAAAAGCTTAAGATCATCAGCAAACAAAAATATGTTTGATTGTTTTATGTGTTGGCAAATATCATAATAATAATAATAATAATAATAATAATAATAATAATGGGCCTATAACTTTGAACCCCGAGATACTCCTGAAACAATCTGATATTGAATTCAGGCACTGCCATCCAATACTACTCTCGACTTGCGATTATTTAGATAGGACCTGCACCAACTGAGAAGTGGATCTGTTACACCTTACCTTATAATATACTGTGATCCAGTCTATAAAAAATCACTATATATTGTATCGACTTAAATGTTCTGATCAACCAGCTCCGCAGCTTGTTTTCCAACTTTAATTGTATAAAAATCTAAATAAGTCCATAATTCTTTCATAACTTGTATCATTCATCCTCTTACCTTTCATTTATCTAATTGTAGCTCCGTGTTCCATAGCTATAATAATATAATTTTTATAAAATTTTATTTTCTTTGAAATTATTTTTTTTTTTAATTTTGTTTTATGCGTGGGCGTCTATTTCAATTGAGACCACTTGTGGTGGAGGGGCACACATGTGTAAACGCGACTGACTGTGGGTTCGATCCCCACTCGAGGAGACGAAATATTTACTTAAATTTATATTTCCATTTCTTCGCTCTGGTGTCGAGGTTAAGTGCAGCGTTGAGTTCTGCCACTCAACACGCAATGCCCCCATAATTCGGCAGAAAGTGGGGAACGGAGTGTCTTAACACTACGTTCCCTCTGCGTGCCTACCCTGCTGCGTGCGGGATACAGCGTGAAGCTGATTTATTTATATTTTTATTTCTTTGCTCTGGTAAAAACGCGGTAAACGCGCGTTGAGTTCCACTACTCACGCAATGACTCCATAATAAATAACGGAATGTGGGGAACGGATTGTCTTAACATTAAGTTCCTTCTGCCTACTCTGCTGTGTGTGGGATACAACGTGAAGCTGGTATATTTATTTATTTATCTATCTTAATGAGGAATCTGAGTCGGTTTTACTCTACAAGTATTTTGAACCGAGTTTATATTTTCAAACATGTCAGTACAGATTTTAAAAAGTTTGAAATTTCGCGCGTAAATCTAATGGGTTTTAACGTGTTTAACGTTTCAGCGTGCGCGAAACTGTACGGCTACTGGATAGTAGTGAACTACCGCGAGGCGTACGGCATGTTCGCGTGCAACGGCCTGCTGTTCAACCACGAGAGCCCGCGCCGCGGCGAGAACTTCGTGACGCGCAAGATCACGCGCGGCGTGGCCAAGATCCACCTCGGCCTCATGTCGCACCTGGAGCTCGGCAACCTCGACAGCAAGCGCGACTGGGGCCACGCGCGCGACTACGTGGAGGCCATGTGGCTCATGCTGCAGCAGGACGCGCCCGAGGACTTCGTGGTGGCCACGGGCGAGGCGCACAGCGTGCGCGAGTTCGTGGAGCGCGCCTTCGCGCACGTGGGGCGCGCGCTGGCGTGGCGCGGCGCCGGCGACGCCGAGACGGGCCACGACGCCGCCTCGGGCGCGCTGCTCGTGCGCGTCAACCCCAAGTACTACCGGCCCACGGAGGTGGCGCTGCTGCTGGGCGACGCGGCGCGGGCGCGCGCGCGCCTCGGCTGGGCGCCCCGCGTGTCCTTCGCCGCCCTCGTGCGCGACATGATGGACGCCGACCTCGCGCTCATGGCCGCCAACCCGCAGGCCTAGCAACAACAGCCCTGCAACACTTGGGTTTCTATTCATGTATTATATATGGGTCAATCGACTTTTAAGGTACTCCTTTTAATGTGATTGAGGACGATTTTTTTTTAAATACTTACATATATAAATTATAAATAAATTTACTGTATTATCATTTAAGAAATTTGTTTCATTATACGTTTGTAACAGTGGCGGCGATGTTTTCATTGCGGTTGTCTGTATATATTATATAAATATATTATAGTAAAAACAATTTGTCTCAGTTTTGGCTGTTCGTACCAGACCACTGTAGTGGTCTAGAGTATGGTTGTTGTATGTGGCCATTTGAGTTTTTTTCTTCTCCGATTTTCTTATTCGTTTCTGTTGTATTCTAAATACCATACTGTGTACAACAGCCCACTACTCATGAGCCTACTTTACACTGGCAGTAATCCGTACCAACCACAAACTGGTGAAAAAAAGCATATATTGAACTAATGGAAGCATCAGCGCTCCTTTTACGGGAACAGCATATAAGGTAAAACATTTTAAACCCTGGTATCTAAAGAAAGTAATTCACTTAATTTTTTTCATTTCACGATGTTTCTCCATACCTGTATTTCGTGAGACGCAGTGACGCATAGATATTACAAAAATACTCCTAAAGGTTTAAACAACTTTGAACTTTACTGCCAATACCTATTTAGACTCGATTTCGGAGGCGTGTGAGGCAGTTTCTGTTGATAGGTTTATGCCTGCGTGCGTCGTTCTTCACAAATGGCGTTTTATTTTACAACTATAATTTTATTATTTATTTGTTTGAAAAAATCACTATTTCATTTATGGGAAAAAAATTGAATTGTATTAGGCTTTTATAGAATAGTTAAGACTGTGGTTTGACAAAAACACTCTATATATTGTTGACAAGAATGTCGCGATTGTAATTGAACACGGATAATATCATTCCTTCTTATGAACAATACTTACGGCTTACATTCCGTCAGAAATAAGATTCCTCAATCGTTGCATTTCTTTTCAACCAACTTCAAAAAAGAGAATGTTCTTATTTTTAACAGACTTCAAAAAGGGAGAGGTATTCAGTTCGACCGAATATTTTTTTATATTCTTTTCCACTGATTACTCGGAGATACCTGGATCGCTTACGAAAATTGTTTTTGTTTGAAAGGTGGGTTCATGGTCATCAAAAACTGATGGTGAGATTTATTTTCTTTTTTTTTTCTCTCTAGGTAGTCTCTCTCCGAGGCGTTTCGCGCCGCTTTCACTAGTGGTATCTGGCCTTCTCTCTCTGTTTTTCCCATCTATTAAGAAGGCCAGGTCTTGTCCTCTGCTCTCATATACGACTACTTTGTGCTTTTTGGAGGCATTTATACATCCCAAGAAGTCTTCTACGGTTCCTCTGCCAAAGTTTGTTTTCATAACATCAACGCTTAAGATTTTCGGACCAATGTTGTTCGTTTCTTTTGCGTAAGTATTCAAGAAGGACAGGTCTCCTCTGGTTATCTGCCATTAGTATAGCCTGGTCTTGTCTCTCTAGTTTGGTGGTGAGCAGAGTTTCCAGGCTCAGGCGAGCTGTGGTAAACCTTGGGCAGTCCAGTATTATTCTGTTATTGATCTTGCTGTCGTTCGTAAAGTTGTTAGGTCCGGATCTCTGGTGGCTATTAAGAAACTCGGGTATGTTTTCTTCTAACTGGTCGTAGTATATGGTCTCCGAGAGGGCTGGATAATCTAGTCTGGTGTACTCTTTCTTCGTTTCTAGGCAAGTGTTTGGAGGTAGATAGTTTGTGATCTTGCCTCTCTTAGTGCGGTGTATGAGGGGCTGCTTCTGGATTCTGATGTCTAGAGGGAGCAGCCCTGACAGAATGAGTGCTGATGTGTGGAAGACTGTGCGGTAAGATCTACAGATCTTTTGTGCGAACCCTCTTTGTAGTATGCACAAATGTCATTGTATCATGCGCAATTCAGTGGCTTGATACCACGCGCTCCGTAGGTGATGATTGGTTCAATTACCGCTGTGTAGATCGTTCTTATGATCTCTGAGTTTAGTCCTCAGCTGACTTTCGCCGCGCACGCAAGCCGGTGGCAGATGTCAGTGGCTTTCTTGCATTGCGCCGCGACGTGGGAGTTGAATGTTAGATTTCTGTCTATATCACTCCGAGAAGCTTGATCTCCTGGACCATTTGGATGTAGACTTCGGCCATACGCAGGACTGGGGTGACATATCTTAACAAAACTAAGTTTGTTTTCGCCTCACCATAACATGACAGATTCTAATGCCTCGTTGGCTTCACGCTGTAGTCCTTCCACGGAGCTGCTCGCAAAACTGTTGAGGTATCTTGATTAATTTCTTTAGGTATAAGTTTTAAATATTTTACCCTATATGCTGTTTCCGTAAAAGGAGCGCTGACGCTTCAACCCCGTATACATATAACTATGCAGTCCACTCTTTTATTTATTCAACTTAAAATATGCAGTACTCTCTTCCCAAGTAGGCACAAGGCACTGTCCCTAACACATGTTTATTGTAAATTTGCAGAAACTAGATTGGTGTCATAAGTTACCTTTTCCCTAGGACCATGCTGGTGGACCATGCATTCTTCCTTATGTCACTAAAGAGCAATATGTTCAGGCCTCAAGGGCTCGTTGTTTTTATAATCTTGTATCTTGGTTAATTATTAACAATTAATTATGACGCCACTTTCTTCTGTCTTGTTCCAATTTGTGACCAGCCATGCGTTGTTGCCCTAGCGTTTCCCTTTTCAATTGGCAAATAAACGGTATGTAAGGTTTAACCAAATATTTGGCGAGCGAGTCAATGATACTAATTCTACGAAAGATGGCTTAAGCAATGAGTTTGTTGTTCGTTCAATCCGCATATATTGAAAAAAAAAAGCATCATACGTCATTTTATTACATACTCGTACTGTACCGTGTTTCATTGTGATTTACTATTTGTGTTATCACTATATGTAGTACGTTTGAAGTGGTATTGATTAAACTCAGTGCTAAACGTAGACTTTTATTATTCACCATCAACACTACATCCGTTACGCGCTAGCCGAAACTAAACCTTAACTCATTGTTATAAGATTGAAATATGTAAATGATTTTATATAATAAAGATGTGTGTAATATTTTGAATTTCTGTTTATATTGACTGTTGCCATATTTTTGGGCTGTATTTGTATGCAATCTGTTATGTAGTTGATCGAAGTTATACTTTTACAATTAACTTGGGCAAGTAATTTGCCCAAATATTTTTTATATCTACATGTAACTAATTTAAAAACTGTACGGGAGTTAATATACAATCATTACAGTTATTTTACAAAGAATATTAGGAATGCTTCAAATCAATAATTTAACATTTAAGGCTGTTTCTGAATGAGTAAATTAAATTATTCACTGACATCAGCACATTTAATACAGTTTTAAAATTATGATAAGACAGACGTACATAACATAGGTAAAACACGTATAATAAATAATTAGCTTTATGTATCAATACTCAAAGTATATTGTTATAAATATCAAGTTTCAACATTGGTCGTATTTTTTAATTTAAAACAATCAAACATCCTTGTAGAAATTACGATAATGTAGTAAAAAAATCATATTAGAAGATTACAGATTAAAGTAACATAAACTGATATTAGAAGTCATTATAGTTGCCAGTCAGTATTTTATTGATAACCTATGTTAATTATTATTATACATGAGGCAGTATAACTGTAAACACGCCTGGTCGTGGGTTCGATCCCCACTCGAGGAAATGCATTATTATTTATTAATACTCAAATTTCTTTGCTTTGACACCAAGAGTGGAAAACGGAATGTCTTTACACGAGGTTCCCTCCTGAAGATACAGCGTGAAGCTATTACCGTATTTATTTTAATAATAGTATACCGCATTTATTTTAAAATCTAATATACTAATTTGAAAAAATATTAAAATTATTCTCTAATCTCTCTAATTAATTTAATTAACTTATTTAGCAGAGTATTTTGTTTGACTATACTATATACTATAAACATTAAGCATTAAAATATGTTTTATTTATTTCGGGATAAAGATTTATTATAGAGTATTAGGCTAGAGGCCAGTCGTGGCGCAGCGGCACAAAGTGTGACTGTAAATCCGACTGGTTGTGGGTTCGATCCCACTCGAGGAGATGAAATATTTACTTAAACTATACAAAACAACTATATATATAAACAACTATACACTAGATAACAGATTGCAAACAAATGCAATTTAAAAATATAGCACCAGTCAAAATAAAAAGAAATTCAAAATATTATTACACACAGACTTACTTATGACATAAGATTGTTTCAATAAAATCCAACCTTATTACAGTGCGTTAAGGCTTAGTGTCTTATAGCGTGTAATGGATATAAAACATTCTACTCCGCAATATAAACGACACAAAAAAAAAAAATTTTCTTTTAACTGTTTTCAACCATTTATGACTGACGTGGTATTGCCACTGATAGCGTGAAATATAAAATTTGAATTATTCCCACTAGCACCGCCGCTTTCAGCACTTTACTGTAAGGAGCTTACGCGTCGGATAGTTGGTGACAGGGAGGAATGTGGTCGCAGGGAGCCCGCGGGTGCATAGAGGAAGGTGACCAAGTGACTACCACGTCAACGTTAAGATACTAGACTGCCACCAAATGAAAGATTTAATATTTTATTTTACTTCCTCGCTTTGGTAATGAGCGAAACCACTAACGAGAAGAACGCAGCGTTAAGCTCTGATACTCAACACGCAATACCTCAAGAATACGGCGGTAAATCGCGCACTACTCCATTCAAGCGCCGGGCGCCCGAAATAGAACTTATGGAACTCCCTGCTACTATTGTTCGGACGAGAGATAAAAAATAGCTTGCATTACATTTAGTACCAGACTACAATCTTAGTAAAACGAGACTGGAAACATTTGACGTATAATATTAATAAATTCAAAAGTATATGGAACTTTTTTTGGCGGTAGGTGTGAAAAAGTCCACACGCTTTAAATTTTGCTCTCTTCGATTTTATTGTAATAAATT
>JAAIXJ010001075.1:0-11937 GCA_013403705.1 Heliconius hermathena
GCTAGCACAATTTTAGTAGGTATAGGAAGAAAATTTCGCAGTCTCCGAAGAGAAGCGACTGCTCCAAAAACCTTTTGACTAAGTTCATTAACTTGCGGCTCCCATGACAAATGTCGATCCAACGTAATACCTAAATTTTTTACTTTTTCTAAATAAGGAATTGGCGTATCGTTAAATATTAAATTAGGCAAATTGGACATATTTAATTTGGATAGTAATCTACGGCTACCTATAATAATAGACTGACTTTTAGCAGGGTTAATTGTAAGACCGTAAGATTTGCACCATGCAGATATACGAGCAAGGTCTGCATTTATACGGTCAATTGCAGTAGATAAATTTAATAAAGATGTAGTAACATAAATTTGCAGATCATCGGCATATAGATGGTAGAGAGAAAAAATATGAGGATAAATTGTATTAATGAAAATTGAAAACAGAAGTGGAGACAACACGCCACCTTGTGGAACACCAGTATTTACAGTAGACCAATCAGAAGATGACTCTTCGGCACGAATACGTTGCCGGCGGTCGCACAAGTAACTACGAAACCAGTCAACTACCTCAGGAGATACATTAAGAGTAATAAGAATGGCAAGCAGGATATCGTAGTCCACTGTATTGAAAGCGTTGCTGAAGTCCAACAATACCATAACAGTGACCATACGATCATCCATATCTTTTCTAATATCATCTGTTATTTTGACCAGGGCAATTGTCGTACTGTGACCGAGACGGAAACCAGATTGGAATGGATTTAGCAAATTTTGCTTGGCCAGAAATACGCTTGAAAATGTTATAAGTACAAGCTTATTTTAAATCAAAAAAAATTAATTGCTTCAAAACATGAATGTCTATAATCTGATATGAGATACTTTGTTTTTTGTTAAAACTAAACATACTTCAGAGCGCTCGACAGGCAGTGCGCAATGGGAAAAGGAGAACGGAGTGTTTTTAGACTACGTTCAAATGGTAGGTTTTAGTGGACACAATCGAAATGCCTGCGGTGCGTGCGATCACATATGTAGGTATGTACGTGGGCTGCTTTCCTCCTTAGAAATGCCAAAAAAAACATTTTTTCAATCGGAATTAATAGTTCCTGAGAGCTTTCATCAGGCTTTCATCGTTTGTTGAATTTTTAAGACAATTTTTTATTAATTATTTTCTCAGTTCTACAAATTTTCCTTTAGATATGTATATTTTTGAAATGTTTTTAAGTTTATTTAACAGGAAATTTCATAAATTTAAATATATCAACAAACATTTTCCAAAGCTCATTTAAAGTGATAAAGTGAGTGATCTAAGTTTAATTGATAAGGCTTATCAGAAGGCAGAAGGATAATTTAAAATACATTATAGAAAAAGTATTTCATAGCACCGTACCGTAAAAAAAATTTCATAGCACCGTAGCGCGCCGTAGCTACAGCAGTTCAGCTTGTACTGTACACAATGATCGCCGACAAATAGAGTAATATTATCAAACTAAATATAGTGTTTTGAAGTAATTCAATGGAGTGCAATTACTCCTGAACCCCCTCCTGCCGAGCCGGAGGCTCTGGCGAGGAGGCTCTACCGAGTTGAGGAATCCTGCCTATTGACTGACGATGAGCCGCCCACACTCTCTTGTTTTTAAAATGTTGCAGCAGTAAATGAGACCCACTCCCACTTCAACATTATCATTCTTCGCTTAAAGTTTTGTATTACTTAGAATTTGTGAAGAATATAACACCACCGTAAATTTAAATTGAAAAGGTTTAAAAGAAATGATTTTTTGAGAATAAATTTTAAAGTTATTCACTATTAGGTTCATGTCCTCCCACGTGGTGGTGGAAGTGTGCGGCCATCGGCGCCAAAATTATTTCATTTAGACATTTTCTTTCCGATTCTTGTTATTCAAGGTAGGCTGTATGTAGGTTACCTCTGCACTTAGTATTATGTCACTCCGTTCCCTACTTTCCGCCATTTTTTTTTGAGGCATTGCTAGCTCAGTGGCGGAACTCAACGCCGGGCTTTTGCCTCGGTACTAGAGCGAAGAAATGAAGATATTAATAAATAGTAATTCATTCTTTCGAGTGGGGATCGAACCCTTAACCAGTGTGAAGCTGTTTTTTTTATTTGTTGTTATTCACATTGTTTTATGTTTGTCTCTAACACTCGTAAGATTTATTTATCTTTTACTTATTTCTCCTGTGTTTGCGTTATTGCTTTATATTGAAAATTTAAATTCAAATTAATATATTACGAGTACTTACATACATATGTGCTTATCCTACTCCGTACTATTATTGATTCACTTTTTCTTATCATTCATAGCTAAGTGCGCACAAATACGGGATCTGATTGCGGCACAGGCCTTCACCTCCGCGTCCGCCTCCGCCTCTACATGCGCCTCCGTCTCCGCCTCCCCGTCCGCCTCCGCCGCCGCCTCTACATGCGCCTTCGTCTCCGCCTCCGCCTTCATCGGACCACACGTGAAGGTACCGAACATCTCTTTTATTTCTTACATACAAATTGCCCACTAAGCAGAGCCCCGACGCTCGACGAAGCTCTAGTATTTTATTACTACTTACAAAATACTAGTTAGTGTTTTGTAACTACTTGAAGTAATTACTTGACTACAATGATCCCATTAATCTCTATATATTTAATCGAGCTTTATAAAATTACGTTCGGAGCACTGTATTCGTTAAATATTGCGGTGAGTCCATTTTTGAAAGCAATGATTGTGTTAGTGCCTGTCAATGTCTGTTGTAACACTGTTATTCCGTAATGTAACCCGCATATAGTAGGGTACACAGAGGGAACCTAATGTTACGACACTGCACGCGCTTTGCTCCTGTGCCACGATGACCTCGCCTACATATAGATATGACGAACATGCATACATATAAGATCTCATACGTTATATGTACCGGATCGGAGTCAAGGTCCGGGGGGGGAGGGTGGTCGGGGGGTGGCGGCGCCGCAGAGTCTGTCGCTGGTCGGTGTTTGTCTTACATCTTATTCTGCAAATGAGTCCGTCCGCCGCTGTCTTTAACAAAATATTGCGGTGCGGGATTATCTCCTAGAACAAGCCAACATGTTTCACAATATCACTTCCCACAAAGTAGGCTATATTTCTTTATTTTACAAATTGTTAGCTGTAACGATTTCTTTCATCTATCTATGTATTGCAGCAGAAAATCACTTAGATCACGTCCTGAATCCACGTCCACGACTTACCTCAACTTAGTATAGATTACTTATTTTAAATTACCAAATGTTATACTGTAAACAATAATATGTTCATGAAATATACTGTAAACAATAATATGTTCATGAAATTATGATATTTTTTTATTATTGAATAGCGGGGGTTGGTGAGCGAAGCGAGCAGGGAGCGAAGCCAAAAATATTGAAATCAATAAAAAAATGTAATTAGAATAGTAATTTTCTTAATTTATCACAATTAAAATTAAATCAGCTTCACGCTGTATCTCGCACACAGCAGGGTAGGCAGACAAACCTAGTGCTAAGACACTCCATTTTCCACTTTCCGCCGAGTTCTGAAGGTATTGCTTGTTGTGTGGCGGAACTCAACGCCGCGCTTTGCCTCGACACCAGAGCGAAGAAATGAAAATATAAATAAATATTTTATTTCGTCGAGTAGGGATCGAACCCACAACCAGTCGATTTTACAGTCAACCTTGTACCCCTGCGCCACGATTGGCCTCTATGTGAATGAATGTAATGAACCAATTATTGTAAATCGCGCGGGACACTTAGTGTCCGCCGTCCGCCGTCTGCCGTCTGCCGCTGTCCGGCTGTTCAGGTATTATTACTTGTACTATGACTTGTTATTGTTTTACTAATTTACTATTACATACATTTTATGCATTTTACGAATGTGTGCAATTAATTATGAAGAATGAAATGAGTTGTGTGACTGCAAGGAGTGTCTCAACAATAGATTTCTATTGTCTAGCCTGATCTAGCACCATCTGGTATATATACTACTAATCTGTCAATAAGAGGATAAGAACAAGTCTTTATTTGCAAATATTATTTAGGTCTTACACGTAACGCAAACATTCCTCTCCAGCTCCCTTCGATGCTATCGCCATATATTATTCATAGTCAGAAATCACCGAAATCATGATGCATCATCTCCCGAATAACTTCGTAGTTCACGAGCCTGCAGCGAGGCACAGTTATCGTTTTGTACATACCTTCAAATACCGGCGTTGTCTGTTGTGTCTCAATCACAGTCGCGATTGTCGTCGACTTCTCTTATTACACTCATAATTATGTTCCCTCTGAAATCATTTACAAGTACAATAGGCGGCGTGTGGGGGGTTCCCCGTCCCCAAAAAAGGAACCCCCTCCCTCAACACTGCAAGGCTCATGGAACTGTAACGAAGTGCATTATAACTCTCGTGGAGAGTACAAAGCTACATTTTATATTCTTTTGTCGCTCACAAGGAGCATATGAAATTACTTCGGAGTTTAAACCGGGCCTTGTTAACTATTTCTATAAAATTTTTGCTGCGATTGAATAACTTGAGTTGGCTGGCGCCAGACTGAAAAGAATTGAAAATTCCACCTTGAAATGTTCCAAATTCCAATGTGTAAATTCTGAATAATGTACGTTCAAATTGAATATAACAGGAAAATTTTAAAGCAAATGAAGTGAATAAGGCTGGTGAGGCCATCGTGGCGCAGTGGCACTAGCGATTCGCACTCTGGTAATGATTTTAATGGGAAAAACAAGGCAAACGAGCGTACGGGTCACCTGATGGTAAGTGATCACCGCCACGCACGATTCCACATCAACACGACCCTTTAAAGTGGAGATAGACACGGTTTTTGAAGGTACCCAGGTCGTCCACCCCAAGGTGACCTGGAAACACTGCCGCATTTATTAATTATCTTCTTCTTCTATATATATAAAAGGATATGTTCTTTACTGACTGAGGTAAGACGCACGCACAGCCGTAACCGCTAATGGTACAACTGTGAAATTTGGACAGATATTTATTTTCATGATCTGGACATCCACTAAGAAGGGATTTTGAAAAATTTTAACTCTAAAGGGATGAAATAGGAGCTGAAAGTTTATATGGATTTTTTTTAAATCGGCACTGATTTTTATAAAATTTGAAATTCAGACTCTTAAAAATATTTTATTGAACACGTGTTTCATGTTTTTTTAGAATTCACCCCCTAAGGGTTCAAATAAGGGGTTGAAAGTTTATATGGAAAAATCTTTAAATCGCCACCGATTTTTATAAAAATTTAAATTCAGACTGTTAAAAATATTTTATTGAACACGTGTTTCGTGGTGTTTTTAGAATTCACCCCTAAAGGTGCAAATAAGCGAGCGAAGCAACGCGCGCCCACTAGTTATTTATAAATATTTTCAAATCTCAGTTCTAGTAACTAGGGTAAGCACAATGTTGAGTTGCGCAACTCAACACGCAATGCTTTAAAATTCGATGGAAATTATAGAGCGGAATGTCTTAACATTGGATTCCCTCTGCCTACCCTGCTATACCCTACGAGATACAGCGTGGAGTTGAAAAAAAGAAGTGAATAATTTTGGCCTATATATAAAGGTATTGTTATTATAATTCCATTGTTATTGTTAATATAATTAAAGTTGACTTTCTTTTAATAAATAAAACACTATGATATTGTACTTTGAAAGCGTAAAACGACGTAGAGTAATTTATACTGCTCGTATATATCAGACACAGCTGATAGTGAGACAACCAGGAAAGTTCGGTTACAGATTAATAAAGCAGTTGAAAACCCTCATATGGCACGAGCCATGGAGGCCTGCCGCCCTCCCCCGAACGCCCCCGGACGCCCCGGGGGCGACCGAAGTGGGCCTCGCGAGCTCGCACGACTACGGTAGTCCCTTGAAACTTTCCCTCGAAACGCGGACCATAAACAACACGCCTGATATAAATTATTCCAAACTTTTTCGACGGTTTCGCCGCCGTACATGTCGATATTAAGAGATTACGCAAAATATGCAGGAGGACAAGACCATCGCAATAAAAAGTTCTATCACACCCAGTTCCCGACTCGAGGTACGCTATTATAATTTCTCTAACGTTTGAAACTCACTCCCTTTTATCCTAATTTCAAATTTATTCCACACATATAGTTTCGCACGATATATACTTGCTATTGGTACTTATAGAATAACACACCTGTCTTACTGCAGGGTTAGTCGGGGCACGTCGAGGAGGCGTCGTCCTGCTCCGTGGAACACCTTACGGACCAACCGGACGGACTGGACCTGACACCCTCTACGCCGCGCTCCCGCAGGAACTCAAAATGTTCTCTGGTGCATCCCCGCGACGTCCCTCTGCCGTCTCACTTCCATCACCTCATCCATTGCTCTGATGCCTCTAATCCCCGTCAGCATGGAGGCGTCCCGCGATGTGAGCGCTATGAGCGCTGACGACACAATGTGAATAACCTTATTTTGGCTGCACCGTTTAATAATAACTGTTAAAACTAAATTTGTAGCGCTTTGCAGTAATTGTCACACAATCGCCGGTGTTGTTTTAACTTATACATTTTTAAAATAACTAGACGGCGGATATTTTGAATGTAACAGAAAAAAATATTTTATGCATTACATACTTTCAATTGACGTAATGTCATTTGTGCTAAATGTTTACTTGCCTCGCAAAATATGACATTAAAAATATGAGATCCCGCTCATGAAGCACAGTGCTCCGCTGGTGAGGGCGGTCGCAGACGAGTGCTTAAATCAAAATACACAATGGACTGTGGAGTCGCACTAATTTACTAAGAAAGCAAGGACTAACGCGGAGGCAATTTCCTGAAGAATACTCATCAGGAAACAAACCTAGGACACACAGACGAGCTGACTAGTGATTCTCTGAAGTCCACAGTTTATGTTGTCAATCGGAGTTATTTAATTTTAAGTCTAAAGTACTAAAAGCTGCATACTAAAATTCATTCAAATTCTGGAATGAAAAGAATTAAGACGAAATTTATAATATAAGTTAATGTTGCACGTCAAATGTATTTGTTACCTATAGCCCTGTTTCTTAATCAANTGTGTGTGTGTGAATCGGTATCGGTGGCGTGCTCGCTCATCCGCTGCCACGCCCGATCCCGCGTTCACCCCCGCGTCCGCCCCGCGCCCTCTCCCACGCCCGATCCCACGCCCGCTCCCGCGTCCGCCCCGCGCCCTCTCCCACGCCCGATCCCACGCCCGCTCCCGCGTCCTCTCCCACGCTAGCTCCCGCGCCCGCTCCTGCGCCCGCTCCCACGCCTGCCCCTGCGCCCGCTCCCGCGCCCTCTCCCACGCCCGATCCCACGCCCGCTCCCGCGTCCTCTCCCACGCCAGCTCCCGCGCCCGCTCCTGCGCCCGCTCCCGCGCCTGCTCCCGCGCCCGCTCCCGCGCCCTCTCCTACGCCAGCTCCCGCGCCCGCCCCCACGCCCGCTCCCGCGCCTCTTGTGACCGCGTCCTCCATCATAGCTCTTTTAACCTTTTCATATTCCACGCTTTAAAAAAATAAACAGCGACTGTTTCAGTTCTCACTATTTATTTCTTAAAGGCGGCTTTTGACGAGTGATGAATGCAGCCTCCGCCTCATACAGCGGACACTGGAGAACAATCCGATTATAATGTGAAGTTTTTTTAAACTTCTTTGATAGCTTTAACTATAATACGTCGTAACGTATTCATGCAATATGAGTATGAGTAAGTATACGAATCTGAAGAACAAGCTAAAAGTTTAAAAGACATTTCATGCTGTACAACTCTTCTCTGTTAATAAAGAGATTTTTTTATGAGATTTTTCAACATTTTGTATAAATATTACTGTTTATAGTACATATTGAGCTAAATACCTACACTAGTTTAGGGCCAAGTCGTGGCCCAGACGCACAGAGTTGTGGGTTCGATCCCCACTCAAGGAAGTGAAATATATATTTATATTTTCATGTCTTTGCTCTGGTTCGCTCGAGTCAAAGCGCGGCGCTGAGTTCCGCCACTCAACACGCAATGCGTCCAGAACTCGGCAGAAAGTGGGGAACGGAGTGTATTAACACTAGGTTCCCTCTGCCTACCCTGCTGTGTGCGGGATACATCGTGAAGCTGATTTATTTATACCTAAACTATAATTTTAAAAACGCTTGTGAAATTTTTTTGAAATTGACTAATATATCGAAGTAAATTATTATTTTTTTAATTTTAAAAAATATCGATATATCGATATTTCTCTCATCTCCGAAATCTCTAATTCAAAATTAACTTAATAAATCTTTTAAATGTATTTAAAATGTTAAATACTAGATTTTTTAGAAAACGTATAAAAATTTGACCGTAGCGGAATTTGAACCCGCGCTTCTTTGACACCATCCAAACGCTCTGACCACTAAACCAAATTTCTGCATAAATTTTTACAGAAATGCTAAAAACATAAGTTATAATAAACGCATAAAACGAAATTTTGACGTAGCTCGATGAGAACATATGACTTGGTGATCAGAGTGCTTGAACGGCTTCCAAAAGGTGCAGGTTCAAATCCTGCTACGTAAAATTTTTTGTACGTTTTCTAAAAATAATCAGTCTTAACAAATGGTTACTAACCGCTGTAGCTGTCTGAGGCGTGTCTCTGTGTGCGTCTGTGTGTACACTCTGAAGCGGCTGATTAAAAAAGTTCATCAACGCATCTCTTGGTTGTTGAAGCCGGAGCTCCGGAACGCCTCGGGTTCAACTTTGATAATAAAAACTTATGAAACGAGATCGGCGGACGCTGAAATATTCATGTTTTACTTGAATCTCAATTTTTAAACGCGAACACTCGCCAACTTACATTCGCCTCACGGTTACATTCACGTACTTTTTTTTAAACTCACGCAATTTCCCGCAAATGGTGCAGTAGGCAGGGGACACTCCGTTCCCTACGCAGCTCTATTAACTTTTAATATCTTTTCTTTAATATCTTATTCTTCACGTTGCATCCCGCATTTAGCAGAATAGGCAGACGAAGCCTAGTGTTAAGACACTCCGCTCCCCACTGTATCTTTGCTTTATTATCCCAGGCATTGCGTGTTGAGTGGCGGAGCTCAACGCCGCACTTTGCCTCGACACCAGAGCGAAAAAAATTAAAATGTAATGTTATTAATTAATTTGTGCCCCTGCACCACTACTGGCCATTATATAATTATAAAGATGAATAATATCGAGACTACAATAAGCTTCTATACTTTACGTTCAAGGAAAACTAAATAATAATTGATCAAATTCATCCAAGTTGTGCTCCTGCGCCGACTGCCGACTGCTTCAATTCATTCCAGTGTGCTTTTGTTCGGTTCGGTCGGTCACACCCGCCGCTCCTCCTGTCTGTGACACCACACACGGTACACCAACACACGGTCGATGTGTCAATAACATGTTGATTGCTCCCACTTCTTATTGCTTTGTGGTTTCAGAATAACACAAATTGCTCTTTACATATTTATATAAGTGACGTTATAGATCACTAGCGGTCGGAGACAGCGGCGTCATGCAGAAAATGCAATTTCCCAACCGATGAAAAATGTATAAAGGCGACGTCGAGAGATAGAAGAAAGGGGGAGGGGGGCGGAGGGAAGGTTTCACTACAAGCACTCGTGGGGAGGCAACTCTGTAATGCTATGCAAATCCAGGGCCCTTTGTGTTTTAGCAAATTGTTTCATATCAACAACACAACAACAACAACAGTCACATCGGACAGTTATCCCGTTCACCGTAACCGACCGCGATCCAATCGTGCTCACTGTTGACCGCGTGCGCTGTTATCAGATGTCAGGTGTATGAGAGTGTTTGTGATGACACCAATCTTTATCAGTCGTAGTAAATTAACTAATCATAGAATATCGGATATTCTATTATTCGTTAGTATATAATTAGATACTCATTTGGCTACATATACCCCCAAAAAATATTTTTAGAATTTTTTTGTTATTGATGTATTCACATTTCAGCTGCCAAATTTCGTTATAGGTTGAATTGATTAAATTTTTATTAGTATTTTCATAGAATTTGTAGATTAATATTATCTAAATTATTTCCTCAAGACGCCGCGCTCTCTAAATTTTTCCCACTTTAGAAATATAACATATGAATTGGCGCAACCCAACGCCGCACTTTATCTTATTAGGCTAGGGAAAGTGAAATATTTTAAATATAGTCAATAAGTCATTACTTCTAATGGGGATTGAAAAAATATATTTAATTTTTATATTTTATTTAAATTTGGAACATAATAAATAATTTGCAAAATTGTTTTTATGTCGATTGTTTTCTTCTTCCAATTAATTTGAAATAAATTTTAAGAAGATAAGAAAAAGCAAAATTGTGTTTTGTAACGTCATCTAGTATATAATTATGTCAACTCTGAATCCTTATTAACTCGTCTTAAGCGATATATAGCACTAGTTTCCATATAATTGCTTTTTTTTCGATTCAAAATACAGAATGGGGGTGCCACCCAAAAAAAAAAACGATCCTTAAAGATCGTGCCATTATAGGCTTTGAATTATTACATTGTTAGAAATCGGAAGCAGTTAAAGTTCTTAAAAAAAACACGATAAAAACACACATCGTCTATTTCTAAACTTTTTGGAAAGAGATACTATGTAAATGCAATAAGTGATATGTATCACCTACTAACAATACTTCACACTAGTATCCTTCCAATAGGGGCCGTTTTCTACAAGCAACTGCCCCCGATTGACTTTTTTTTTTCGAATGGACTTGGGCTGGTCTTGACTTGACAGCGTCACCGAGCGTCACCGCGTTTGGCTCGATCGCTGCCTTCCGAGTTCTCGCGTCAAGTTCTCAAGTTCTTGCGTCACTCAGGACGACAATACATGAACTCATCTCGATTAATATGCTATTAAAAATATATAGATTCTATTATTCATAATTAACTATGTTATTTATATGTATTGCCATGCATATTTTATTTATATATTTATTTTTAATATTTTATACACCAGGTACATATTATTACAATGTGAGTATTAAGATATATAGTTACTTAAAAACTTTTCTTTACAAAAGCATACAAATTACGCAAATCTTTTTTTTTATTTCTAACTCTATCTATACTTATAATAAATCTGTAGAAAAGTCACATCTGTACATTGAAAATATTTAAAAAAAATTGCCAGGGTGTTAAAGGATAATTAACAGAATCCATTTCGAACATTTTTGGATTTTTTGTCTGTTTCTCTGTTTGTCTGTTTATCTGTTTATGTGAACACGTATCATGTAAAAAGTACACAATAAATTTAAGCAACTT
Organism: Heliconius hermathena; assembly: GCA_013403705.1. NCBI lineage: Eukaryota > Metazoa > Arthropoda > Insecta > Lepidoptera > Nymphalidae > Heliconius > Heliconius hermathena. The sequence goes on from JAAIXJ010001075.1 coordinate 11,322, forward strand.
TTATACATAAAAATTACAAATAAATCTAACTAAAACCTACTTTGTTTTAGTGTTTATTTCATTGTAATCTCTTCACTCTATCAAAAGATATAAGTATTTAAGTTTTCAAGAAGTTTATATTTGAGATTGTAGAAATCGATACAAGTAATCTATCGACAACATATAGTAGGTACTAACGAATCTTGGTAACGCATTAAACATTCTGTGGAGTTAAACACTAATTACGACGGGAGGAACATTAATCATTTTAATACTTTAGCACAACACATCGTTTTCGGTTAATATAATTTTATGTTAGGTGAAATTTAACATAAAAACAGCATTTTTAAACTGTCCTTAATTTTAAATCTTAAATAGATGGCGCTGTGCATAAAAAAAAATATTTTTATAGTTTGGAAAGGTTACCGCTACATTCTATAAAAATATTTTTTTTTATGCACAGCGCCATCTATTTAAATTTCACCTAACATAAAATTATATTAACCGAAAACGATGTTGTGCTAAAGTATTAAAATGATTAATATTCCTCCCGTCGTAATTAGTGTTTAACTTCACAGAACGTTTTTTGCGTTATCAAGATTCGTTAGTACCTACTATTGGTCAATAGATAGCGTTC
>JAAIXJ010001075.1:12181-24733 GCA_013403705.1 Heliconius hermathena
CGACTTGAACTTGCCCGAAAATGTTGATTATTTTATAGATTATATAAAAATGCCTAAAAACGTGCTTTCTATGTATATTCTGTATACCAATTATATATTTAACTAATTATATATGTTACTAATTTAAAAACTATACAGGAGTTAATATAAGTTATTTTACAAAGAATATCGTGAATACTTATCCAAATCAATTAATTAATAATTAAGGCTGTTTGTAATATCTATATTTCTTAAATGAATAATCATGTAATTTAAGCGGGCAAAGCCGCGAGCAGGCCGCTAGTATATAATAAAACATTATAAATATTTTGTCTGTACATTTAGTAATTTTGACTGAAATAGATAGAGGGACACTTAAAAAGAATAATAGAAAGACTTTTTTTTAATTTCTTGTCTGTCTGCCTGTCTGTATGTATCGTACATAAAATCATGTTAATACATGATTGTATATGCAAGACGGAGGCATTTTATACAATGACCTTTTTTTTATAAAATCACTTCTTATTACTGGATGCTTTTTAAAGTATAGCACTTTACTACAAGAGAGAAAATTGCCATTTGTTCATATTTACTCGCGCAAAATCGAAAATATAAAACGACACTATAACTATGTTTGTACTCAAAAGTCGGAATTTCATAGGTTTTTTCTAAAATTATGTTTTTTGATTATTTTTTATTTGTGGCCCTTTTGTATTTAAGCAACGATATCTTAATCTCATCCAGAGTGTTGTTGTCATCACCACTTTAAATGAAATCACAGACTTAATTATTCTATAAAAGTCTAATACCATTGAAAAAAAAATAGATTTTCCCAGACATGAAAAAGTGATTTTGTTTCAAACAAAATAAATAATAAAATTATCGTTGTAACGACGTAAACAGACAGTCAAACACTAACCAGTCAAAGCGGCGACGTCGCACACGCCTCATTCAAGAAATCGAGTCGCAGCAACTAGCGTAGGTATGTAGCTAACGGCGGCGAAGTGATGTTAAATCTAGTGTCCAACCGAAACATGGTTTTCAGCCGAAACCGAACCTTCAGATTTGCCCTCAGGTTTGGCCGAAACCGAAACCGAATCTTCGGTTGGTCACTAGTTAAATCAGTGCAACACTTAGATATTTTCACTTTACACACATTTATCGTTTTATCTGTCCACTTATTTAATGGATAGCTAGATTTTTTTATTTTCAAAGTGTCGCCCTTGTTTTTGAATGTATAAATTACATATCCGTAACATCTAGGGGGATCTGGTCTGTATATTCTGTTACGGGGCCATTTATGAGTCACACAAATTAAAATTATATTCATGTACCCCGTATCTGAGAATACGCCATTTTAAAATAGAAACACTTCAATTTTAAAATAGACACTTTCAATTCGTAAAGTAAATATCACAAAACACAAATAAGTATAATACAAGTAATAATAAAAAATGTTATACACAAGAAATAGACAAGACATAATTTAACAAAGCCACAGGCCGAAATTCAGGAATAGGTTTTGATTTTGTACTTTAGTTACAAAGCAATAGGTACACTAAACTAGTAGTAGCTACTACTAAAATTAATACTGACAATTTCTTGATTTAAGTAACAAAAATTGGCATCACTATTTCCGCTTAGGATCAAACTGGTAAATAAGTAACTTAGATATTTATTTTTTATTTTATTTATTTAGATCCACCAGTGGTAATTACATTAAATCATACAGTAACAGTTACTTAAATCTAAATTGTTATAGCTAAATACATTACCTTTTAAGGTGAATACCACATGCAATAATATGTACTATATAACCATGTATCTAATTATTTTACACAATAAAATAAACAAAACATGCAAAAAAAATTAAAAAGAGAACCGATAACATAAAATTAATTAATTGACTACAGAGTGATAAATATAAAATTATAATGTAAAAATTTGAATGTTTAACAAAATTAAACTAAATAAAAAAAGAAATTACAAAATCATCAGCGAATATGAATGAAATATATTAAATACATTCCGTCGCGTTTCGGCGACTTATACAAACAGTCACGGCGACTTATACAAACAGTCACCGAAAGGATCCAAAGCTTTCTTTTCGTTAACCATTACGCAAAATCGAGACATAGGGAAATTATTGCCCAAAATAGACCTCCGACAAGGGACTTCGAGAAGATTAGATTGTTTGCGAGAATACCTAGGAACTTTAAAATAAAAATTTTGTACTAGAGATGGGTTGTCGTACATGCTGTTGATAGTTTATATATATCAATTACTATTTGATTAAGGGTCTTGTCGAATAGATTTTGTGAAATCTTTTTTAAGCCTACGATTATAACCAATTAGCCCTAAGAAACTCTTGATTTCCGTCTGAGTGGTAGTGGATACTTGAGAATAGCGTGAATTTTGTAGTTATTTGGTTTTAAGCCTTCTTCTGTAATGGTGTGACCTAGATACAGAATTTCTTTACGAAGAAACTCCGACTTATCAATTTGGACTTTGAGATTTGTTTACGTAGCCTATCAAAGATTTTGCACAGTTTTACTACGTGTTCCTGGAGACTTGTAGAAAACATGTGGACAATGGATTCACTGGAGTCCGCGCAGAATGCTATCCATTGCCTTTTGGAAGATAGCAGCAAACACAGGTTTTAAACACTAAGTTTTTAAGAATGCCGTTTAAAGCAGCTAAACGGCATTCTTAAAAACTTAAAGTGTTTAAAACCAAAATTAGTTTAAGAAACAAAGTTTTTAGTTTAATTTACGTAACTTTATTTTTAGTTTCTTACAAAACATAAGTTCAAAACACCTAGTATTTTTTAAAAGCAAACATAGTATTTCTATATTGCTAATTTAAAGATATAATTTTATTAGGCGTTCTTCCATTTCTGTCAAAATATGTATTACTAGCGGGCGCGCACAGCGTCGCCCGCTTATTTTCACTTAGGGGTGAATCTTAAAAAAACCACGAAACACATGTTTAATAAAATATTTACAACAGTCTGAATTTATTTTTTTATAAAAATCGGTGGCGATTTAAAGATTTTCCATATAAACTTTCAACCCCTTATTTGAACTCTTAGGGGGGAAATTCTAAAAAATCATGAAACACGTGTTTAATGAAATATTTTCAAGAGTCTGAATTTCAAATTTTATAAAAATCGGAGCCGTTTTAAAAAAAATCCATACAAACTTTTAACCCCTATTTCATCCCTTTTGGGTTAAAAATCCCTGCTTAGTGGATGTCCAGATTATGAAAATAAACATCTGTCCAAATTTAACGTTTCTACCATCAGCGGTTGCGGCTGTGCGTGCGTCTTACCTCAGTCAGTCAGGTACATGTCCTATATAATAATAGTAGTAATATCTAGCAGTGGATATTTATCATCGATCGTTATTTCGTTGAGTCTTTTGTTGAGTCAACGGCCATTCTATATTTCTTCTTACGCTTCTATTTTCTCAGGAACGAGATGCACGAGAGCATTTCATGGCGAGAAGTGCTCTTGAGCAATTTTTCTACTTGTTTATTTATTTCTTCATTTATTGGAGGCGTCTGTAGATACGATCGTACATAAATAGGGTTATCATTCGTTCTTATTGAATCATCATGTGATCGAGTAGTAGTTTTATAACAGGTGGTGGCATATAAAAAAAATAATTAAAACAAAACTAATTAATTTATGAATTATATTTTTATTTATAAATAAACCTTGAAGAACGGGAATTATTTTTGTAAATAACGTCTTCTAAATGTAATCCGTTACCAACACTCTTACGGCACTCTTGCAAACGACGTCTTAAGTTGTCGATGGCTGCGCAGCACGTCACTTCTGAAATGCTTGCCATTTCTCTTTTAGGGCATCAGTTAACCGCGGGTTAATATTGTATACTTTAGCCATACGGTAGCCCGACAAAAAGAAATCCATCGGAATCGGATGTGGACTACGTGGTGGCCAGGAAATGTCTCCTCTCCTATAAATAACTTGACTAGAGAAAAGTTGACGGATGACGGCATAGCAGTGTAAGAAGTGTGGGAAGTTGCTCCATCCTGTTGAACCACGTCCGAGCATTAAAGCCTAAACAATCTTGCAATACTGACTGATTTTTTAATATATAAATAATATAAAAATAAAAAATAGTTTTTCAACTCCGTCGAATTTTGGTATTACTTTGGAAATTTCTAATGGAATAGACAAAATTCTCAGTCACTTTTATTACAAAAATATATAACTTAATATACCTAATTCAATAAAAATAATACAAATTAATTAAAATATAAAATTAAATAAAATATTTAATATTTAAGCAATTAGATAACTTTTTTTCTTCTATATAACTTTCCATAAAATACTTATTCTAATATCGTACTAAACACCAGTTTTAGGTGCGCTTATACCGAAAATCAGTTAACAATTTAAAAAGATGAAAGTGCGACCCATGATAATTATAATTATATATAAAAAAATGGAAAAATTATCAGAAAAGAAGATTATGAAATAAACACACAAGTCCCGCATATCCTCCGTTGAGTCAGCTACTGTCTCGTTCTAAAGCGCTCGTCGTTGGTTGTGGATACCCGTTTGACACAATACTCAAGTACCAACGGAGCCAATTGCGGAATAACAGAGGGGGGCGGCGGAGGCGGCACGCCTCGGGCCTCCGGTCCTGGGGGGCCTCCAAATGATGCAAGATTCCTTGATCCTATACAACGTCTTTGAAAAAACGCTTAGTACCTACTTAAGATAAAGTTTGGGATTGGAGGCCCTATAAACAAATAAGTACAAGAATAAGAACAATCTGTACCGGTAGTTTACATTATTTTAATTAAAATGGTTTCATAAATGTAGCACTAATATATTATTTCCGGAACTAATTTTATTATGGCGGGTGAAAGGTACCGCAGGCACGTCTGTGCTACTGAAAATGGGACTTACGGAATCCTTACCAAATATATATAAAATTATAAATATTATACCAAAAAATGGATATTTCGAAGAAATCAAGGGAATTAAGGGAATCAAAATTCATAGGATACTTCCGGTTGAGCTAGCATCTACAAATAGGAAAAAATCTGATTTCTCGAAAATTCTGCACCACTGGGTACGGCTACATGTTGGCTGAGTATCGTTTTTGTTTTATTTTCCTTTGCTTACTTTTATTATTTACTAACATTAGGTTTTAAGATTGTCTTTTAATACTAACAGAATATGGAACATGTCTGAATAAAATAAATAAATAAATGTTTAAGACTATTTTTTCTCCTCTGGAGAGGCCTCTGGAGGATAATAAGTTGGCATTGCCAGTTTTGGTTATTGGCATGCAGGTCAGAGAGTATATACATATACTAATAATATATAATATATACTAATATAATAAAGTGGAAGAGTTTGATTGTTTAAACTCTAGGATCTCTGAAACTACTGGTCCGATTTACTTTTTTTCTGTTTTATATAAAAGTGACATTCTTCAGGAGTGCTATAAAATATGGTGGAAGTTTTAGTCAGCATTAAATAATAAAATTGCAATAATAATGAACGCTATCAAATTGCTCTAAGAGCGTGCGCTGCAATAATAGTAAAATATATTATGTCAGTACATTGTATGAAAAAATATATACTATTTTATTAGTCCTAAAGCAAATTCGCGACACCGTATATTCTATCTCTTATAAATAAATCACAATAAGGCATTATGTTACAAAAAAATGTTGAAAATTGAAAGGGAATATTTCACCGATTTTTATTTGACATGGATATTGAAACTTACGAGCGAATGTTATTCTACCATCAAGAAAGAAATTTTATGAAGATAACTTCGGCTTTTATAGCATATAATTTGGACGTATACCTTCCTAGAAAATATTAAATTAAAATAGCCGCAAGCCTAGGCCTCGAGCCTCGACCCACGCGGGGGGCACTCTTGCCGCTGAAGACATGCTCTCAAGCAACGTAGTGCTTGCACTCTCTCAGAATTGTGAAAATAAATTGTTCAGGATTGAATGTATCAATCTGTCGGCGAATTCCGCATAATAAAAGTATCACAGGTGGTATGCGGGCGAAGTGGGCCGCTAATTATTAATATTGAGCGTTAATCACATCACTATACATATATTAATATTTCTTGAACGATTTAAAGTCCACGCATCGTGCCCTCTGTCGTGTTTTACTACAACTACATACATCTAATTGTACAATTACGGTGGACCGTTCATACATTTGTAAAAGTTTTCAGTAAAAATTGTAGATGGCGCTTTATTGGATCTGTATTAATACAAGATAGAAGTCTCGGTCAAGGATTCTGGAATCGATTAACGAGCACTGCAAGCGCTTAGCGACGCGCTACTTTGAGCGCGCAGGCTCGCACGCGAACCCCTTAATAAAAATGGCGTGTGATTACACACCCAACGCGCACCCTAAAAGAAGACGCCCGCGAAGCGTCCTTTTAGACCCCGATGACGCCATTACGTTAGCAAACGCCCCNCATACATTTGTAAAAGTTTTCAGTGAAAATTGTAGATGGCGCTTTATTGGATCTGTATTAATACAAGATAGAAGTCTCGGTCAAGGCAATTCGCAGTCACAGAGTAAATTAGTTAAAAAAAATATTTCTGGTGTGGTGTAAGTTTCGGCCCTGCGCGGCATCAGCATAATATTATTTAAGTATTGAGGAAAGAATGCTTGGTTATTTCAGTTCAGTTGTCTATACCGTTGCTATACACTTATTAAATCGTAATTTATTTTTTTTAGGATTTTATTTGATATTATCGTATTTAATGTAGAAGAGTTTAGTTATTTCATTATATAGTATCTATATATCAGGAAAAAAACTGAAACTTTGTTGTCGTTGCTTGTTTCTGTTGCGTGTGTACTGTTTTATAACTTTTTTTACTGACTTATGTGTTATTCGGACTCTGATAGTACTACTTCTCTCTTTACTCGGCTATTTTTTACGGACACCGATTCTCCACCTGATCGACCCCAGCTTCGTTTCAAGGATTACTAAGATATTTTGCCTTAATGATGGCTATAATACCGAAGAATTCACGTCATAACTGCTACTTCGAATGTAAACCGCTTACCTCCTAAGCAATACTATCCATTATTCAATTTATCTTTGTAAAAAACTCAAAACGGATTCCTACTAGGTTTTGAAAAACTTAACCGAAAAATAACCTTATTGTGTTGCGGATATGTTCAATTATATTAATTTTGTTGGTAACTAAAATTACTTATCAAGACCAATTAAATTCTACATTTTCCTTGTCTAAGACTAAAGAAGAAAAAGAAATATTACAATGCTTCCAATAGATATTTCTCAATAAAATAATAATTATGAATTATATATTCCTAAAGTTTAAAGTTCAAACATTAACTTATTGTAAACCTTACACTAGGTCCTAATATTTAAACTTAAAACTTTAAAACACAAACTTTTAAAACTTTAGGAATGATGTAGGTATATACTAATTTTATTTTATTATTTCACTATAACAAACAAACTTTGTTAAAATTATGGAATACTATTGAAAAATTGTAATTGCAGGTCCATTACATCACTTCCCGGAAAAAATACTCTTTCGAAGGAAGTATTAGAGGATAGTTACTGTTAAAGACAAGGGAAATATGTACATATATACTTAAATAATTAAGATTATGCAACAAACATTTTAAAGTTATTATAAGTTGCCAAGTAAATGTCTTACTAGAAATGCTATTCCAACTTTACACATAAGACAAGGTAAGATTTTATTAAAATTATATCAATGATTTAGTAATATATATTATTCAGTTATTGTGCTGGTTATTTCATTTATTAAAAGAAAAATATATACACAATGTGAACGAAAATTTATAAATTATTTATAGGCAAGTTAAATATAAAATTTAGACATATCTGGGAAATTTTCTGTAGAACCAAAAGATAAAACCCTTCTAGTCATTTGTATGTCTATCACTGCCAATAGACCCTTATTACTCATTTAAACTACAAAACCCTGTCTATACATATTCAACTATCATTTAGCCAGTTTTCTTCCTACAAATATGTTTTAATAAGTTTCGGATTTCCTTTATTACAGATATTTTTATTAGTTCACAAAATTACTTAGATCCAACATCTGAACCAGATATATAATTCATACCAACCTCTTTAGCAATGACAGATGCAAAAAATGCATTAAAACGAAAATCTCAGCAAGGTTGGTATAAACAATAAATAAGCCAAACGCTACAGTCTCTACATACCTCTTTCACCTTATCCACTATCAATATTTAAAATTCAAATGATATAGATATATTGATTTAAGCTGCTATTCATTTTAAGCTATTCATTTTAATAATATGTTTTAATTTTCAGCAATGAATCATCTCAAAATTATTAAAAAGTTAAATCATAAGGTATCACAATCAATAAGATTAACTGAAAAATGGACAACGCAAAGGACTGCCGGATTCCTTAAAAACATTTATGATTATGCAAACAAAAGGAAAACAAAAAGTAAAAGGAAGAAAATTTACAATGGAAGAAAAAATTATGACAACCTCAATTTTAAAACAAAATCCAAAAAGTTATAACTTTTTAAGAAAATTTATTGTACTAGTTTTGATTATTTCTTTTAATTTTCTTTTTTCTAAATTTTGTTTAACTATTTGATTAAACACATCTTGGATATTTGAAATTAATTAAATAAATTCTTTGCTGGGAGTGCAAACCCANTGAAATTAATTAAATAAATTCTTTGCTGGGAGTGCAAAGCCACCATCAACCTGCATATTCTCTATATTGTATATATTCGATGTTGTTTTTTTTTTAATATCTACACATATGCTACAGAGGTGCTATAATAATTTATTGCATAATTAAATATAGATTTAAAATCAAATGTGCAAGTCAAAAACATAGTTTCTCTATTGTTGTCATTGATGATGAGATCATGTAATGACTTGCAATGGTAATTTTCACACTTTTCTCCTAGGATGTGGACACTGTTTAAATTATTTATAAAAAGTGTTGTAAATGTTGACTCAAACTGATCACAATTAGGGTTGTTGTTGCAACACCTCTGACTTCTTACTAAAAAAATTTTCAAAGGGATCTTGATTTAGGTGTTGCAACCACACTGAGTTTGTTGTACTCAACCCTTAATTTTTTTAATAATGTTTGAATTCCATTCAGTGTCTACACCCAATTTGACAAGCAGTGGAAAAGTAGAATCTGTTCCCACTCTGTCAAATTGGGTGTGGACCCTGAATGGAATTCAAACATTATTAAAAAAATTAAGGGTTGAGTACAACAAACTCAGTGTGGTTGCAACACCTAAATCAAGATCCCTTTGAAAATTTTTTTAGTAAGAANAACTTTTTAAACAGATAATCTTTAAGAATTTTACTATTGTTCTATAAATTTGCTTCGGCGAATTGATAGAACAATAGTATTCTTACATTCATTAGTAAAAATGAATTATTAAATTCAGTGGGAAATGGGGAATGAAATGTTTTAACACTGGGTTCCCTTTACCTCCCATGCTGTTTACGGAGATACAGGTGTTCAAAGCTGTTATAGTTTTTAATTATTGAATTATATAATAGTTAAATGAAATTAACATACAATTAACATTATATTAAAAATTAAGACTCTAAAAAGTTGCTAAGCGCGGCGTTGAGTTCTGCCACTCAACACGCAATGCCTCCAAAATTCGGCAGAAAGTGGGGAACGAAGTGTCTTAACACTAGGTTCCCTCTGTCTACCCCGCTGTGTGCGGGATACAGCGTGAAGGTGATTTTTGATTTGAAGACTCTAAAAAAAATTATTAAAGCACAAGTAATTGTTATTTGCAAGAGTAGCAAACTTAACCTTCATTTTGTTAATTTTGTCAGGGTTCACATGGCTTTCCGTTAAGTTTGGAATCAGTCTGATACCATTGTAGCCAGGGTTTTCTTTATGCAATGTTTGTATGAAGACATTATGTGCCCTAAAAAATATTGCCGAAACACAATATCATACAGCACAAGTAACGAGTACAAACTCAACAACAAACAAAGTTGTAACAGTAATAGTAAAATTATTTTACCCGAGGACCTTGAGCTCAATTCGTAAATCGAACTTGAAAATCGTACATATAAACCAATAAAGTATTACAAAAATATCCTATTTGAAATGAATACAGAAATCGACGAGCAACACTAGCATCAACAGATATTTTTAAATTTTATAATAATTATAATTATTAGATAAATAGACTATAGAGTACCATAGAGTAAAGAGTTATTCAGAGTACCACAGATAGTGAAGAACGGATTGCGAAAAATATATAATTATTTAATGAGATATACAAGAAATTATTTAAGGTAGATATAATTTTATATTAATAATTATAAATATACAAAGTTAATAAAATAAATTATTATTATTGTTCGTATTCAATTTGCAGTGACATCTGTTGACGTTAATTGAAATATTCAATTCTAAAGCGACCTCTGGGCTTCTTAGTCTCAACTAATGCAAATATAATAGCATTAGCTACAAAATAAAAAGTTGTCTATAATGGTCTAAAGCTTCGATACTCTATATACTTCTTAATTTAATAATATTATACGTCAAAAGTTTCCAGCTTCGTTGTACTAAGATTGTAGAGCCTGACTGTACTCTATGGTACTCTATCGTGTATTTATGTGGGTATAATAGTTTCAAATCGCAGGTTTCAAATTCAAAATATCTGTTGATGGTTTTCTTACTTGTTGACTTCGGTATTCAATTACGGTATTTTTGTAGTGTAGTTTATGCGTTTTTCCGTTGAATTAAACTCGGATTGCTACGGTAAATTAATTTTACTATTACTGTTACAACTGAATTTGGAATCATTTGTGCTGTATGGAATTGTGTGTCTTGGAAGGATTAAATTCTTTAGGGCACATAATGTCTTTAGACAAACAATGCCGTGTTCCTGGGTGCAAGGAGAGTGGAGATATTTTTGATTTTAATAATAACTATGTATATGGTGTATAATTGTACACTATTGTACCTATAGTACAGAAAGTGTAAATACAGAAAACAAAACACGTATGTAAAATATATTATCTTCTGTGGCTTCTCTGCTTTAGTTTTATCACAATTTATTATACGTAACGAAAATTTTGATTATTATTATTATATATAAAGTAAGAAAGTAATAAAGTAAGAACTGGGTAAGCAAATAACTCTATTTTCTATTTATACTATGTGCTTCTTTCGGACCTAGAATTTTCTACCTTTAGTATTTTCCGTCCGTAAGTCCGAAACAACCGCTTAGTAACAGTCACTTTTCACATTTACTATTTACAAATCATGTTTAATAATAATTACTATGTCTGTATATTGTGTGGCTGTTATTGTTTCGATTTATTTGGTAGTTGCGATGAAAGTTTCTATGCTTACCTCACAATGTTTGAACAAAAAAAAACTTGATGATAAACAACTGTAAAATAACAAATCAAATATAGAGTAACTTTGAGTTTACCGTAAAATATATAATAAAGCATTGAGTAGAAATTAAAAAAAAAAATAAAAACAGATTTTATGCAGATGAAATATTTATTTAAATTTATATTTTCATTAGTATCCATTGTTATATTGAATGTTTTGAATTCAAAAGTTAACCCTAGTTTCATATTTTGCTATTAGTTTTAAACCAGGCCGGGCCGTTCGTGGCGCAGCGGCACGAGGTGTGACTGCAAAATCGACTGGTTGTGGGTTCGATCCCCACTCGAGGAGATGAAATATTTACTTAAATTTATATTTCCATTTCTTCGCTCTGGTGTCGAGGTTAAGCGCGGCGTTGAGTTCTGCCACTCAACACGCAATGCCTCCAGAATTCAGCAGAAAGTGGGGAATGGAGTGTCTTAACACTAGGTTCCCTCTGCCTACCCTGCTGTGTGCGGAATACAGCGTGAAGCTAATTAATTAATTCATTAATTTTTTAATTAGTTTTAAACCATTAACATGAAATACAACATGAAGTTATCACAATTTATAACAGCAATTAATATATTAATTTCAGATCCTCAAATGTTGATAGACATAGACAAAAGGACATTCTTCAAATATTTTCAATTGTGTTATGGACATTCAAGAAAATGAACACTCGGTGCCTGGTCAGTTGATAGTTTGTATTGTTTTAAATATCTACCGTATAAGTAAAAGTATGAGAAGAACATTATTATTCTTATTATATTTTTACACAGGCAATTGTAAAGTAAGCTCCTAGTAAGTACTCATCCTTAAATATTGATAAAATTAACAAATATTTTTAACAAAGATTTTTCTCTTTTATGTTATACATACGATAATTTTGATTTAGATATAACAGTTGAATTGGGATTTATGCAGTGGCGTAGCTAGGGTATTTGCTGCCTGGTGCGGCTTAGGACTTGATGCCCTTTAAAATGGTCAAAGTAATTTCGGATTTCGATCAGTAGAGTAGTTATATAGTTTTTTATTGCTTGAAGGCTTGCCACGTGCAACTCGCAAAAGCGCACTGATAGGGCGTCCCCCAAGGCAACGTGTACCAGTGCGTCCCCGCTGGTGTGTC
>JAAIXJ010000682.1:0-54682 GCA_013403705.1 Heliconius hermathena
GGATAAAGCGTGAAGCTAAGTTAAGTTAAGTTAAGTTAGGCCAGTCATGGCGCAGCGGCATGAAGTGTGACTGTAAAACCGACTGGTTGTTGGTTCGATCCCCACTCCAGGAGATGGAATATTTACTTAAATTTATATTTCCATTTCTTCGCTCTGGTGTCGGAGTTAAGCGCTGCGTTGAGTTCTGCCACTCAACACGCAATGCCTCCAGAATTCGGTAGAAAGTGGGGAACGGAGTGTCTTAACACTAGGTTCCCTCTGCCTACCCTGTTGTGTGCAGGGTACAGCGTGAAGCAAAAATAAATAAATACTTTAATCTAGCATATTCGTTCGTCAAAATACACTTGGAAATAAACTTAAGCAATCCATACATTTCAATACAGGCACTCGTATTTCACATTAATTCAACCCTACAGTACTTTTCAATACGTCACACCACACAAACCACTGGTCTTGCTAATGAAGCCAATCCCTAAACCTTTGCCAAATTCTCTCCCAACTTAGGGACATTTTGTTTCCACGTAATTTTTTTTTATCCCGCACACAGTAGGGTAGGCAGAGGGAACCTAGTGTTAAGACAATCCCAAATTTAATAATTCCAATAATAATAGGTTGGCGGGATTTACGTGCTGAATTTGGATTTCACGGTAAATTATTCAATTTTAGAAAGCTTAAAATTGTTGTAAAAATTTAAATAAATTAGCTCCAGCGCTGTATCCCGCACACAGCTGGGTCGGCAGAGGGAACCGCGTGTTAAGATACTCTGTTCCCCACTTTCCGCCGAGTTCTGGGGGCATTGCGTGTTGAGTGGCGGAACTTAAAGCCGCACTTTGCCTCGACACCAGAGCGTAAAAATGAAAATATAAATGTAAATAAATATTTTATTTCCTCGATTGGGGATCGAACCCACAACCAGTCGGTTTTACAGTCACACATTGTTGTTCCCACGTAAAATTCCAATAATGGCACCCCCAAGCACCGGCGTATTTCCAGAGATTTCACAAATCGCCGTTTCAGATTACAAATTACAAACTTGAACAAAATTATTTCACAAGGCTTTAATTTTCAAGGTGGATGGTATCTTAGTTGTTTTTGCTAATTGAATTTTGATGCGGTGTCAGTTGCAGACAAATTAATTTGGAATATCTGACATTCTAGCAGATATCATGTTATTTAATACAACGCCAGGTTTACAGCGTACTGTTTGATTCTCTTGTGTATTCAGAACTGAGGCGTTTAGATGAAATTAATCCCTTTTGTTGGTGAAAACTCGATATGCTTGATAATAACTCTTCTAATTTTAATGTAAAGTCGTCGTGGTGTAGTGGAATATCGTCTGGCTGTGTCTAACTGTAACGAATCGGTGCTACGTTCGATTCCCGCTCAGGGGAAAAATTTATGTCAGTTCTTCGCTTGGGTGACAAAGCGCGGTACTGATATCTGCCTCAATGTCTCGAAAATTGAGAGTATCGTGGTAAACGAAATGTCTTAACTGTAGATTCTCCCTGGCAATCATGCTATACGGTAAATAAATACGTGACGTTGATTTATTTTCAATGTAATATACTAAAAATATAATAATTACTAAAATCAGCTTCACGCTGTATCCCGCAGACAGCAGGGTAGGCAGAGGGAACCTAGTGTTAAGACACTCCACTCCCCATTTTCTGGCAAATTCTGGAGGCATTGCGTGTTGAGTTGAGAACTCAACGCCGCGCTTAACCTCGACACCAGAGCGAAGAAATGGAAATATAAATGTAAGTAAATATTTCATCTCCTCGAGTGGGGATCGAACCCACAACCAGTCGGTTTTACAGTCACACCTCGTGCCGCTGCGCCACGACTGGCCTCAATAATTACTAAAATTTATATTTTAAAGTAAATAAGTAAGAGGCCATTGTGGCCCAGCGGCACAGCGTCTGATGGTAAACGTCTACGGAGGTGACTTCGATTAGTCTACTCGAGGATATGAACAAATAGCATTTTCTTGTTTTGGTAACATAACAAAGTGCGGCATTGAATTTCACTACTAAAAACACAATGTTTCGATAACTAGACGGATTATGAGGAATGTAGTGTCTGAACACTCTGCACACCCTCTTATATGCGAAATATAATATCAAGCTTTAAATTAAAGAAAATGTAAGAATGTAAGTCTTAATAAAATATATTATTTGGAACACACAAATGCACCACATCGCTTCGTCAATAGAAATTGTATTTTTTACTAACCAGCGCAGTACTCGTATATACGAGTATACGCCAGCTTTCACAGTTTGCCTTCAAAATACTACAGAAACTTGCTCCGACTTCCTTTGGCAAGGTGCCCGGGCTGTATAGTTACAATCGTGTTAGAAATGTTATTTATATATCTTACGTATTTGTGGTTAACTTTATGGTCTGACTTAATCAATTCTAGGTTTGCTTTATTTTGAAAATGGTTTTTTTTGTATATATATATTTTTTAGCTTCACTGAGGCATCGTGGAGCAAGGGGCATACGGTTGTGACTTGAACGCGATGGTTGTGGGTTCGATCCCCACTTGAGGGAATAAAGTATTAGTTATTAATATTTTTCATTTCTTCGCTCTGACACCAAGACAAAAGCCCGGCGTTGAATTACGCCATTCAATACGCAATGCCTCAAAAAAAATATCGGAAAATGGGGAACAGAGTGTCTTAACACTAGGTTCCCTCTGCCTACCTACCTTGCTGTGTGCGGGATACAGCGTGGAGCTGATTTTAGCGTCACGGCTTAGTCCGCGTAAGGCAGATAGAAAAGGCGAAGAAAACCTAATACTTAGATACTACCGCGCTTTATCTTGTTATCAGAACGAAGGAATGAAAATAATTCTTGCCCTCCAGTGGGAATCAAACATACAATGGTCGTGATTCCAGTCACACGTCGTGCCATTGAGCCTAGATGCCTTATATGGGAGTCAAGTTTATTGTATTAAATACATCTATATCAACAATACACTATAATGGTTCAATATCTAGATAAGACCATCTTGGCGCAGTGAAACATTTTTTGACTATCACTGTGTTGGTTGTCGTCCGTTGAATATTTTTTTTATTTCTGTACGGCGATAAGTTCCACCACTTAACACATACCGTACGTGTAAAGTGATGTAACTCAACGCCGCGTTTTATCATAACAGGGTATGGAAATAAAAATAATGTATACCTATACTTATTTAGAAAACGTGTAAAAAGTATCTTTCCTAAGTCTCTCCTAAGTGTGGAATAACACTTTAAAAATGTAAAAAAAAATGTATATCTATATAATCTTCCCCCCAGTGGACATTGAACCAACAATCACCACCAAATGGCCACACCTAATAAATATTTTACTCTAAATAAACAATTCTCAAGAGATAATAGACCAATTACTTTAAATATAATTAATAGAACAAATTAAATTTTTGATCCACCGCCTACAATTAATTAAAGAATCGTTTTTGGCGTACCTATTGCTTTTTCTAATTAAATCTTTCGTTTGTGATTACAGACTTCTTTATTGATCAAAATTTTGTCTGAGAATTTAGAATCCCATTTTTGAATTCTTTATTATACAGTCATTTAAAGGTATAGTGTATTAATTGCTGTGTTATAAGAATAATAGTATTTTTTTTCAGCTTCATGCTACATCCTGCACATTGCGGCGAACCCAGTGTTAAGACACTCTGTTCTTCACTTTTCACTGAATTTTTGAAGCATTGCGTATTGAGACGGCAGAACTCAACATCGGGCTTTTTGCCTTGGTACTAAAACAAGGAAAATGAAGATTTTAATAAATAATAATTAAATAATTCAAACAATAATAAATAATAATTCCCTCGAGTGAGAATCTAACTCATAACCATCGTGTTATAGTCACGTTCTCATTCCTACGTCACAACCGCCTCAATTTAAATTAATTTTATGACAAAAAGTTTTATAGATATTGGACTATCAATGAGATTTTTACTCTCTCTAGAATGGACACATCACTCCACTCTCTTCTAATCAAAACGATATCAGGGTAGTGATACCTAATATCACATCTTATCCTACTACGAAAAAAGTAAAACATTATACATAAGAAGAATGCAAAATAATTTTAACTCACAACCACGTCATATCCAAAAATTTTTAAGCTTGACGTTATATTCCGCATATTCTCGATATCTCGTGTTAAGTGGCGGAACTTAACGCCGCGCTTTACTTAGTTACCAGAGCGAAAAAATGAAAACAACTCATTTTCCCGAGTGAGCATCGAACCCATAACCACCAAGCTCAAGCTGCGGCACGACGGTCTCTTTTAACTCAATACACAAGCCAAAATTGGTATAGTCAATTAAACAAATAAAGAATAACTGCGCCATGCAAATAAAAAATAGCCATTACGCGGAAACCTTACATCAATATGCCAAATTTCAAGTGAATGAACAATACAGTAACGATTTATATAAACGAAAATTTGTACTTTTATTGGTTGCACGAAAAAAAGTGTGAAAATGATATATATGGCTGTAAAATTTTATAGCTGGTTCGACTGTTTTTAGTTTTCACGCTGTAAAAAGTGTTTGANCTTTACTTAGTTACCAGAGCGAAAAAATGAAAACAACTCATTTTCCCGAGTGACCATCGAACCCATAACCACCAAGCTCAAGCTGCGGCACGACGGTCTCTTTTAACTCAATACACAAGCCAAAATTGGTATGGTCAATTAAACAAATAAAGAATACCTCGCCATGCAAATAAAAATAGCCATTACGCGGAAACCTTACATCAATATGCCAAATTTCAAGTGAATGAACAATACAGTAACGATTTATATAAACGAAAATTTGTACTTTTATTGGTTGCACGAAAAAAGTGTGAAAATGATATATATGGCTGTAAAATTTTATAGCTGGTTCGACTGTTTTCAATTTTCACGCTGTAGAAACTGTTTGATGAATTCACAGAAGTCCACCTTCAAGGCTTGCCAACGTGCAGTACAACATCTCAGGTGCCAAATAAATGGATATAATCCGAGACACCTCTGCAGCATGCCTTAAGAGTTTTGGGCGTAAACCTCTGCTGGTTGGTTTCCAAAGTATAAAAGGAAAATTAAATCAGCTTCACGCTGTTTCCCGCACACAGCAGGAGAGCAGACCTAGTGTGAAAGTGCTCCATTCCCCACCTTCAGGCGTATTCTGAAGCTATAGCGTGTTGAGTGGCGGAACTCGACGCCAATTCTGCCAATTCTCTTTTGAGAGGGTTTGTTTAGACTAAAACACGAGGCGAGACGAACTAGGTCTTTACAGGCTCGACTGGTATACAATTGCACAAAATATACTAAAATGGAAGAAATGAAAATAGGCCCAACAATGGGTCAGTACAGGATATCACAAATAAAAGACTGAGAGAAGAGAAAGAATATTTGTATATTCTCGTAGTATTTATCAACCTACCCTCTACAATTTTGCATTCAAAATTGTATATATTTACCTTGAGGATTCGATGCTCACTCGAGGAGATGAAACATTTATTTCAATTTATATTTCCATTTCTTCGCTCTGGTGTCGAGGCCAAGTGCGGCGTTGAGTTCCGCCACTCAACACGCAATGCCTCCAGAATTTGGTGGAAAGTGGGGAAAGGAGTGTCTTAACACTAGGTTCCCTCTGCCTATCCTGCTGTGTGCGGGATACAGCGTGAAGCTGATTTATTTTATTTATATATTTACCTATTACACGTCAAAAGACTAATATAATAGAAAAGTAATATGACACTAATAGGACGATGGATACCTGCTAAGCCAGTTCCATCGGCAAGTTGCGTACGAAACCTTAATTGAATATCATATATAAATTATATAATAGTCAGTGTTTTTCAAACCTTAGCTATTTAAATATTGGTAAATTATCCATTTTGATATAGTTTGAAAGTATTTAAGTATATGCAGCGATTAAAGGTTTAATACTGTTCCAGGCAATTTTTATATTCGAAGTTTAGGTACATAAGACGCAAAGTTAAATGAGTTAAATGCGAGACCGTAGTGACTTATTACGGCGTTCTCTTAGTCTAAGCCGAAAATAATTTATTGGAAAATTCGACATTTCTAATACTTTACAGTTAGTAATCCGTTTACTGCTATTTTCGAATGTTTAAATGTAATGGAGCCGTCGTGACGCTGCAGAACAGCATCTGAATGCAAGCATAACGTTAGTGGTTTCAATTCTCACTTAGAAATAATTGATTAATTTGAATTCTTCGTTCAATAAGACAAAAGGCAGCGTTGAGCTCTGCCACTTAAATATCTCGGAAATTAAGTCTCTGCGTGTGCCACCAGACACAGTGAGTTCATTCTGCAATAATCCAGTCCATCTGCAAGAAATCATTGAAAACTCAGTCTACCACCACGTATGACTATACACTACTAAAAATATTCGAAACGTCAAGTTCCAAAAATGTACAGTACTAAATATACACGATAAATAATAATCCTGAAAATCAAACATCTAATCAGTGTAAAACTTTTCAAATCTGTGTGTAAATAAAGTTCCTCTTGGATACATATCTTATACTTTATAATCTACAAGTTCTAGCCGCCTAAGGTATCCGTCAAAGTTCCAATGTTTAATTAAAGTTGGTAACGCTTTTTAAATTCTTCGAGATAAGCCAAGATTTCCATTTCTGAGGGAATGTTAGGCGGAAAGTTTTGAATAACTCTCATGATCTGTCTTCATCATGGATGGAATATAGCAAGTATACTTTATCGTTTTGTATTATGTTAAATTTCAACAAATTTGATAAATTTTAGAACAATAAAAAAAACGTTTAAAGTACGGCGATAAATTTCGTCGAAACACGCGATGTCTCGAAAATTGGGGGGAAAGTAGGAACTGGAGTGTCTTATAATAAGTTTCCTCTACCTATCCTATTATGTGCGGGATAAACTAAAGATATATTTTTTTCTTTCTACATAACGTAAAATGATTGGTTATTTCACATCTATCGGGGCGGGAGGCGTAGAGTGAATCTGGTTTTCTTTCGTAAATCCCAATCCCGCGAGCGATTCCGTGATAAAAACTAGCATATGCTGTTCAACTACCTAATTTGTCTCCCAGTAAAAGTCCCAGAAAAATCAGTTCAGCTGTTGCATAGGTCACTTCGGACAAACAGAAATACATTTTTTTAAAATAATTTATTCTTGTTTGAGTATCGTGCGAAACTATGTTATTATGAAAATACAGCCAGACATTTTAATTTTATTTACATATATAAATGTATAGATAAATATAGATTTCGATTCATCTTCATCAGCTTCAGAATTTCTTTATTATTATATGTTGAACCAGATTACTAATTATATTACGATAACATCATCCTTTTATTTATCTTATATTATATACGAGTATGTTTGGTTTTACTATTATTGTAATGGTAACTGCTAATTAAACCAAATCCATGTAAGGCAACATGTTCATAAATAGATATGTATTAGATAACTATACTGCTTACTAGCCTATAATATATAAATTTAGTGAATCACTTTAGGCACTAACTAAGGGTTCTGCCATAAATAAAATTAATACTTTTTTGTATAAGATTTAAAAACATTTTTTATTTAGATAACAAAAGATAATGAAGATCTATTTATTGTAAATATGTTAAATTAATAAGAGCGCGAGACAGTCGCTAAAACTCAAACAAAAATTGACCTCGATAACTTTTTTTTGGCATAATATAAGCTAAGATTAGAAATCTCTAAGTTATCTTTGAGGAGATTGAGGCCATCGTGATGCAGTGGCACGGCGTGACTGTAAACGAGGTGTGTGGATTCGATTCCCACTCAAGGGTTTGAATATTTTCATTTCCGCCCTCTGGTGACAATGTCTCTTAAATACGGCAGGAAATGAGGAACGCAGTGTTTTAACGCAAGGCCAGGTAAAATAAATATTTATTTAATTTAATTTAATAAATATTATTTTTACTAAGGTCTCAAAGCACGATTGCAAATAAAGACATTTTTTGTATGTGTAATTTTTGAGATGTGACTGTAAAACCGACTGGTTGTGGGTTCGATCCCCACTCGAGGAGATGAAATATTTACTTAAATTTATATTTCCATTTTCTTCGCTCTGGTGTTGAGGTTAAGCGTGGCGTTGAGTTTTACCACTCAACACGCAATGCCTCCAGAATTCGGCAGAAAGTGGGGAACGGAGCGTCTCAACACTAGGTTCCCTCTGCCTATCCTGCTGTGTGCGGGATACAGCGTGAAGCCGATTTTTTAAATATAATGGCGCTACGATGACAATAATAACCTCCATTGATGTCGTCTTTCACCTATTTACGCATCTCATTTATCGCAAGTCAGACGGCGGGGACCTAGTAATGAATGCCATAAGGATATAAATCATTTTCTCTTTTTGAAATAAAGAAAAACAAATAAAATCTAGGTAAGACAAATAAAGAAAGAACACATATAAAGATAGAATATAATTATTATTTTATTTAAATTGAGGATGACGCCCTGGCTGATATGTATGATAAAAAAAATATATATTATAATTTTTAATTTCTTTTTACAAAATAATAACAATCCAAAGATAAAAAAAAATTATTTTAATATATAATTCGATCTAAGTTCCTTGGAGACATAAATTTGGTTGTGTTTTTCGTCTACACAGTATATAAGGTATTTATCCCGCACTGCAGGCATCTTTCTTAGTATTTTTACAGTTGGACAATTAACAATATGGAAAGCCATCTTATCCCCAAAACACGTGTTCAACGAAAAGCTAAATTCTGCAAAATCTGTAATTCAAAGTAAAAAAAAAACAATTTATAATTCAACATAAAGTATATATGTAGAGGCAGTTGAATCAATATCACCATCTGAATGTAAGCGAGTCGGTCGCGGGTTCGATTCTTATACGGAGATTTTTTATTATTTTTTCATTCTGGTAACGTGACAAAGCGCGTTTTTGAACTCCAACGATCAATATATTAACAATGTCACGTAAATAAGCCGGTGCGTAGGAAACCGAGTCCAGGTCCCGCTATGTGCTGCTGAAAGAAGATGATGATGCTAGAATGATGATGATGCTAGAAAAAATCTTTTATTTATAATGTTTTTAATCCCGTCAGAAGTAGGTTACGCAGAGAGATTGTTTCATATTTGCAAAAGATACTACTACAACCGTGACGCACATCGGGGCGTGCACAGTTTTACAAGCAACAATAAATCTGCGAAGGAAATGTAAATTATCATATCTTTAACACGTGGCTCACTGTTTTTTTTATTATTTTCACGCCTTATCCTACATGGATGAGAGTGCTAAAACACTCAGTTTCCTACATAAAGCGAGAAAAAGAAAAAAATCTTTTCGGACGAAAATCGAACCTATAACCTTTGCGTTTACAGAAGATGCGCCACAACGACTTCAATTAGTTGTATAATAAAAATACAACCAAAAAATTAATCAAAATTAATAAATGAAAATTGTGTTGAAAATTATATTGAAAATGAAAATATTCTCATATTTTAAATGTAAATTGTCGAATTTTAGACTGTGTTCAAGGAATTCAAAATGTTTATTTATAGACGTTTGTAGTTGGCTTTAATTTAATTAATTGTTTTAAATTAATAAATTGCTTTAATTTAATTAATTGTTATTTGATTAAATTACGAATTGAATTTTACATATTATATTTAAAGATCGTATGGCAAGCGTATGGCTATGAACGCGACAAGTTTTGGGTTCGATGCCCACTCGAGGGGATAAAATATTAAATATTTTCATTTCTTCGTTCTGGTGTCAAGGTAAAGCGCGGTATTGATTTTCGCCACTCACCACGCGGTGCTTCCAGAATTTGGCGGAAAATCGGGAACGGAGTGTCTTAACACTAGGTTTCTTCTGTCTACCTCTGTAGGAACAAACGAACTGTGACAGCAAGGTATCCAAACGAATTTCTGAACTAAGAAAGGTAAACATGAAAGGTACTCTCGTGCTAAATGATATCTAGAGTCTGTAAATAGAGCCGGAAGGAGTAAAGAAGACACACAGATCGTGTCTAAAATGGAGATTGGACGGAAAATACCTCACAGTAATGATGAATTAATAGAAATCTGAAGATCTAGAGAAAACTAAAACGTAAAAAATAAAATAATATATATTTTTTTAAAACCAGCTGTTATTAAAACGGTAAGTTGTATTAAGATTAAAATAATATTTTTTTGCTTCATGGTGTACCCCGCACACAGCAGGCCAGGCAGAAGGAATCTGGGAACCTAATGTTACAACATTTCATTCCCATTAGGAGACACGTTCCCCACTTCACTTTCCACCGAATTCTAGAGGCATTCCGTGTTGAGTCCTCAACTCAACGCCCCGCTTAGCCTAGTTACTAGGGTGAGAAAACTAAAATATCAAAATATTTGATTCCCCGAATGGTAATCAAACCCATAACAGTCGTATTTATCCCTTAGTCAAATAAAAATTTTGTCCTAAGAACCAAAAGTAGTTTGAACAGCAGATGATATCGACACAAATAACGTTACTTAATATAACCTATAGCTTTCCTCCATAAATTGACTATTTTTAGTTTTTTTAAAAATTCGAAATAAGAGTTTCTGAGATAAACGTATTTAACCAAACAAACTCTTTACCTTCATTATATTAAGTAAAGATGGAACTAACATATAGTATAAAATATCAATATATTTAATTTACTACAATATTACATAGACCCTGATACGTTTCGTGATATTTCTTAAACTTATTTGGTTCGTAAAGAGCGCATTAAGGATTCCAACAGCGTCGACACCAGGGAAGTCCGTGGAAGGCGTTGGCAGAATTGAATTTAGATGACTCAATGGACTCCGCTAAGAGATGAATGTACACTTTAAAAAATTTCGGTGATTTTTTTTACAGTGTAACAACAAGTTCAAGTTCTAGATAATTAACTCATTTAAAGATTATCTAATTGACATGGAAAATTGTCAGCCAATTTACGAGATATAATATTGAGTAGCGGAACTCAACACTGCACTTTATGTATAAGAGAGGCACTTTCTGCCGAATTCTGGAGGCATTGCGTGTTGAGTGGTAGAACTCAACGCCGCGCTTGTCCTCGACATCAGAGCGAAGAAATGTAAATATAAATTTAAATATTAAAAGTAGATAAATATTTCAACTCCTGGAGTGGGGATCGAACCTACAACCAGTCGGCTTTACAGTAACACTTTGTGCCGCTGCGCCACGACTGGCCTCTATTTATGTTTATGCTTTATTATTATTGTATAATATATATAATATATATAATATAGATTTATTTTTTGATCAGAGTTTTATCGTATGCGGGATATAGCGTGAAGTTAAAAAAATAAATAAATATTACATCTCAACTTGACCCATGTTCCTATCCATTGGATGTACCTTTAACTGATTGAGCTCACGTATATAAATGGAATAACCAAGTTGCGTATGACAAAGTGATCTAACTAAAAATAATAATAAAAAAATAAAATGTAAACAACTACACAAAAATCTATGAAATCTGTAGAGTAGATTGGTTTTTAGTTCAATTTTTTACTCTTCACTTTTTGATAGTTGATTTTAACGTGTTTCCATTAAAAATAAAATAAATAAACATAATAAAAAAAAACTGAAACAAAACGTTGGTTGTTCGTTTAAGTTTCTCAGAGACTAGCTTTTGAAAACACAAAAATTAAACCAGATTCACGCTGTATCCCGCACAAAGCAGGTAGGTCCCTCTTTTTCATATAGCTACCATACTGTTGCGAGAAACAGCGTGAAGCTAATCTCCTGAGATTAAATTTTACAAATAAAATTAAAATTTAAAGATTTTAGTTAATATTTTTTTAATATGNAAATATAATTACATAGATATTTATTAACTTTAAAATATTAATTGCCGATATTATTAGCGCAGCGTCCCCCGGCCGGTTGCCGTGCCCGCAGCCCTCGCGCCCCCTGCATCTCATCTGGTGCCTAGCGGCGCATTTGCTCTGGAGCGAGCGACAATCACAATGACATTCTTTTTTATGGAAAAGATAAGGCAAACGAGTGTTCGGGTCACCTGATGGTAAGTGATCACCGCCGCCCACGACCCCGTGCAACACCAGAGAAGCTACAGGTGCGTTGCCGGCCTTTAAGGTGGGTTGAGCGCCGGAGCCCGGCATTATCTGATGTGAAATGCAGTGGCATAAAGCCGTACTTCACGCCGATTTTAAATCCCGGGGGTGGTAATGATCCGGTCGAGTCTGCCCATGCGTGTTGCCATTGCTAGCGACGTGACTTACGCGCCGTTACCTATCGTTAGCCTAATTTTTAAATTTAATTTTTTTATTCTTATATTTCTACCTACGTCTTTCTACACCTTCCTAAACTCTTTTGTACCGTGCTTTGATTTTCTCCTTCTGCTTATTGTATTTGTGGACTCATTGTGAAACATAGACAGTGTCAATATACGTTTATATATGAGAACTTATTTATTTTCACACACCCTCCCTTACAATTTCACACTTAGGAAAGAAAAATACATATTTAGAAAACGTATAAAGATTTGAACATAGCGGGGCGCTAATCCGCGCCTCTTGGAAACCGACCAAGTCCCGCTACGGGTGACAAGAAGCTTCAGCGTTGCTGTCACTAAACTTGGACAGCAAGTGGAGAAGGGAATATATTAACACTAAATGTATATCCTGCTATGCAGTCAAAAATGTGAAGCTTCTAATTCTGCAGTTTAAATAGAACACTTACTAGAAAAAGTTATAATATTTTTTGATTTAGTAAGGGATTTTTTATTTCATTTCATTTGTTATTGGGCACCTTTAGGTAAAATATATTTTAAATCCCCATAAAATAATACTTAAAATCCCAAATCAAAAAACTTTTAGGTGAATTAAAACGAAAACAAGCAACAAACAAAAATAATTTAAGTAAATAAACAATTGTAAAATCTAATAGGATCACTTTATGGTCCGTCCGTCAAGTCCGTCTGTCGAGACCTTCCGTCATCTTAAAATCACGAGGAGTTATCAAGTTGGAATTAATACCAAATAGGTAAGGTAGGGTAGGGTTTAGGTCATAATCAAATTTTAAAGTATATTCGACAATTATATTTTTTTACGTGTGTCTATGAATTTCTCCGTCATTGATGAACCTATTTTATTCTTATATTTGAAAATGTGTGGGAAGTACACATCGCCACCACTACGATCAAGTCAGGATCTGATACTGGAATCCCAGAGCAATCGAAAAAAATCGTCAAATTTTATAGGCTCATACTACATAGTATTTAATATAATTTCTTATTAAAATGATCCATAGATATTTGCTTCTTGATGGCATTAAATGACAATAAGAGACCCAATTTTTCAACGATTAGGAGTAAGAAGGCAATCGTAAATTTGGGTAAGCTAAAGATTGTAAGTACAATTCCCTAACATCTAGTCTTTAAGTAGTGTATTTGGTACATGCCCATAATAATTTCTATATTACGTAAAAAAAAAAAATTTTTTTTTAATTTGCTGTTAAGTGGCACAAAGCCACTACTTCACGCCGGTTTTAAATGCCGGGGGTGGTAATGCGTGTTGCCATTGCTGGCGACGTGACTCTACCACACGTACTTTAGTCGCCTCTTACGACAGCACCAGTACCAGGATGATCCTATTCTAGGCTGGGATCACACGGTCAAAAAACTAATATCAATGACTTAAATTCTTAATTGAAATTAAAAAGGAGGAGGTACTGAAACATAATATAATTGTTGTAAAAAAAAATTTATAAGACAATTAATATTATATAGATCAGAGACCGTCGTGGCCCAGTGGCATGGACAAGGGTGTGAATGTAACGCCACGGTTGTTCGATCCTCACTCGAGGAAATTAATTATGATTTATTATTTCCTAAATTTCTTCGCTCTGGTACCAAAGTAAAAGCCAGGGGTTGAGTTTCGTCACTCAACTCATGGCTGGCAAAAAATGTGACTGAAAAAGAGGAACGGAGTGCCTAACACTATGTACCCTCTGCCTACCTTGCTGTGTGAATACAGCGTGAACCTGATTATTTATATTAATAATATTATTGACATTTAACCTGTTAATACTGTTACATCTTCATCTCTAAAAGATCTTGAATTACTCTCGATCACAACGAATAAGAGTCCTATTAAATGTATGACGAGCCATACCAATATATTTGAATAATTATTTATAAAATTTATCTTTTGATATTTTATTTCGATTTATATATTTTTAAAGCTGTTAGGGACACCACGTATCAAGATAAGCAAAGGGTCCCGTGACATGTGGTGAAATGTCTACCTAGTGTTAGATATACGTCTAGATCTTTAATTAAAAAAAAATGCTCTTTTAAATCAGATTTTTATTACAATTTTTCTTTATGATTTTAATGCTTTCATTTAAGAATTTATATTATATGAAACATTTTTTCGTTATGTTCCTAAGACATTCAAACTCAAATCAAGAAGAAACGCATTCAATTGTTCCACAACAAAATGGGTAATCGGTCAATCCGTCTTCGAAAGTTAGTCTACAGTGACTCGGTAATTCTATTTTCTCGCCACAACTGAAAACATAAAATATATTAAATTATTTTAAAGCATCTTTTGTATAACAGAACTTAAATGTTCCACCGAGATAATATCAAATTCGTAATAATTGTAAAATCCAGTGATTAATACTAGTCTTTAAAAATTACCTAGAATATTGGATATATCGGCTAGTGCAAAAATATTCCGCACAGGGGGATTTGGAGGGAGCGCTCTCATAAAATGGTATCACTCGGTCTAATTCAGCGATGTAACAACCTTCTAGGTGTTCTGGAAAAATTAAATACTTTTAAGCATCCGTAATTCAAAAAGAAAATCAGTCAAAATATAAATTAATTATATACTTATATACTATAAGTAAAAATATTTTGGTGGCATAAAAAACTTACTGTATTTTTCGGGTTTCGCCTGGAGAGGAGAGGTAACAACCGATGCGTTCGCAACGCATACTGCTACAACAAAGACAACTAATATTTTGAACATCGTTAACGAATGACTGAATGACTGGAACACCTTACAGCCAGTATTTATAGTTAGTCGCTGTAATATCGGGAATGTAATAGCTGTATAAGCGAGGTATCAGTTAGGGCTAAACCCAGTGGATAAGAATAATAAGAAGTTGAGATGTTGTTTATTATATTTTTTTATATTTCGATAACAATTCTTTTTTATATTTTTAACGATATTTATTATATTTTTATAACTTCATGCTGTATCACACTGGTAGGACGGTAGGCGGGGAAACCTATTAACACCATAAGAGAGAAAATAATAATAATATATTTCCCTGAATAAGAATCGAACTCACACATTTTTTACGCATATGCTATGTGACTGTGTCATGATGGTTATTTAATCAAAGCAGAATGAATGAGCATAACAAGAAAATTGTATATATTCAAATTACTAAAAGCTTAATCTTTAAAAAAACAAAACAACGTCTTATTTTTAACTAATTCCTTCTTTTCACAAAAACTTTACTTTATATAAGTGAAATGTAGAAATTAATATTTTGAATACTGCAAATGAAAAGAACAACTAAAAATAATAAATGAAACTATTTATACTTATACTGGTATACTATTAACGCAGGATAGGCAGAGGGAACCTAGTTTTTTTTTATGGAAAAGGACAAGGCAAACGAGCGTTCGGGTCACCTGATGGTAAGTGATTACTGCCGCCCACGGCCCCGTGCAACACAAGAGGAGCTACAGGTGCGTTGTCGGCCGACAAGGTGGGTTGTGCGGCGGAGCCCGGCATTACCTGATGCTAAAACGCAGTGGCATAAAGCCACTACATAACACCGGTTTTAAAAGCCGGGGGCCGTAATGATTTGGTCGAGTCCGCCCATGCGTGTTGCCATTGCTGGCGACGTGACTCTACCACGCGTACTTTAGCCGCCTCTTACGACACCACCAGTACCAGGATGATCCTATTCTAGGCCGGGATCACAAGGCAAAAAGTAGTGTTAAGACACTCCGTTCCTCATTTTTCGCCGAACTCTGGCATTGTGTGTTGAGTGGTGGAACTCAACGCCGCACTTTGCCTCGACATTAGTGAAGAAATGAAAATATTAATTAAATATTTCATTTACTAGAGTGGAAATTGAACCTACAACCTGACGCACTTACATTTACACGTTTGTGTCCCTGCGCCACGTCTGACCTCAAATTTTTAAAAAGACACGGCTTATTATTGTTGTTAAATACATATATTTTTAATAACACTGTTCTTTTTATAAATTGCGGCCACTATCAGGGTTATTTGCCCTATATGGTGTACAGCATGAAGTTAAAAAAATAAATATTAAATACCATTTCTGAGTAATCCCAGATAATTGTTATCTGGTTACTGAACATTACAATAAAAAACATTTCAACCTGACCTATTTTCCTTTCAACTGGATGTATCTTTAACTGATAGCTCAATTATATAATTGGAATACCCAAGATGCGTACCACAAAGTGATCTTACCAAAAATAACAATAAACAATTAAAATGTAAACAACTATAAAAAAACAATCAAATCTGTTTTTAGGTATTTGTGCAGTGCAAAGAAATGATAAATATTAAGGTACAGAATCGTAAAATATAAAAAAAATGTGTTTTTTCCAGAACATTTTTATTAGTACTATACAAGGAATCCAACGCCGTAAGTATTTATTGAACTGTTTGCTTAATTACGCAGAACTCATAATGATAAGGTGATTTTTGTAAGCAAGATTTTCCTTTCACGATCACGGACAGTCCCCCAAAAAAAATCTAAAAGCTTAACTAATTTTAATAATTTAATATAATAATATGTTTTTAGACGTAAATTCTGAATAGTTAGAAAGATTGTTTGATGTCTCTTACATTTATGGTCCTGAAAGGGATGAATGTTTTATCCCTTTAATAAATGATTTAATAAACTATCTATACTTATACCCAGTATAAGTATAAATAGTTTCATTTATTATTTTTAGATATTCTTTTCACTTGAAGTAATTAAAATATTAATTTCTACATTTTACTTATATAAAGTAGAGCTGGTTTGGGCACGTCGAACGAATGAGTGTTGAAAGAATGGCAAAAAAGATTTATGATGGAAAAGTGAGTGGTAAGAGAGTAAGGGGAAACAACGGTTGACCATTGAAAACACAGTATCAAAAATACTGGAGGAAGGTCACGTAAAAAGCTCTCTCTATCAGCCTCTTCATATACATACGTGCTCTCCGGGGGACCATGAGGACCCCCGGAGGGCACCTATGAAGAGGTTGATGACAGTGGACGAGGCGAAAGAGGTATGTAGAGACCGTAGCGTTTGGCGCTTCGTTCTCTCTGACTACAACGTTAGGGATAAAGCGTGAAGCTAAGTTAAGTTAAGCTAAAGTAGAGTTTTTGTAAAAAAAAGGAGTCAGTTAAAAATAACACGTTGTTTTGTTTTTATTTTTTTTTAAAGATTAAGCTTTTATTAATTTAAATATAAGTGGGGAACGGAGTGTCTTATACTAGGTTTCCTTTGCTTACCCTGCTGTGTACGGGATACAGCGTGAAGCTGCATCCCGCACACACTGAACTATTTAATTTGAATATATTCAATTTTCTTGTTATGCTCATTCATTCTGCTCTGATTACCTAACCGGCATGATACAGTCACATAGCATATGCGTATAATATGTGTGAGTTCGATTCTTATTCAGGGAAATATATTATTATCATTCTGTCTTGAGGCCAGTCATGGCGCAGCGGCACGAGGTGTGACTGCAAAACCGACTGGTTGTGGGTTCGATCCCCACTCGAGGAGATGAAATATTTAATTAAAATTTATATTTCCATTTCTTCGCTCTGGTTTCGAGGTGAAGCGCGGCGTTGAGTTCTGCCACTCAACACGCAATGCCTCCAGAATTCGGCAGAAAGTAGGGAACGGAGTGTCTTAACACTAGGTTCCCTCTGCCTATCCTGCTGTGTGCGGGATACAGCGTGAAGCTGATTATTTAATATCATTCTGTCTTATGTTTTAAATAGGTTTTCCCCGTCTACCGTCCTACAAGTGGAATACAGCGTAAAGTTATAAAAATTTAAAAAATAATTGTTAGATATAAAAAAATTAAATAAACAACATCTCAACTTCTTATTATTCTTATCCACTGGGTTTAGCCCTAACTGATACCTCGCTTATACAGCTAGTACATTCCCGATATTACAGCGACTAACTATAAATACTGGCTGTATGGTGTTCCAGTCATTCAGTCATTCGTTAACGATGTTCAAAACATTAGCTGTCTTTGTTGTAGCAGTATGCGTTGCGAACGCATCGGTTGTCACCTCTCCTCTCCAGCCGAAGCCCGAAAAATACAGTAAGTTTTTTCTGCCACCAAAATTTTTTTACTTATCACTATATAATTTATTTATATTTTAACTGATTTTTCTTTTGAATTACGGATGCTTAAAAATATTTAATTTTTCCAGAACATCTAGAAGGTTGTTACATCGCTGAATTAGACCAAGTAATACCATTTGAGGAGAACGCTCCCTCCAAATCCCCCTGTGCGGAATACTTTTGCACTAGCGAATATATCCAATATTCGAGGTAATCTTTAAAGACTGGGTTATATAATTAGTACGAATTTGATATTATCTCGGTGGAACATATAAGTTCTGTTATACAAAAGATGCTTAAAAATAATTTAATATATTTTATGTTTTCAGTTGTGGCGAGAAAATAGAATTACCGAGTTACTGTAGACTAACTTTCGAAGACGGATTGACCGATTACCGATTTTGTTGTGGAACAATTGAATGCGTTTCTTCTTGAATTGAGTTGTTTGAATGTCTTAGGAATATAACGAAAAAATGTTTCATATAATATGAATTCTTAAATGAAAGCATTGAAAATATTATCATAAAGAAAAATGTTAGTAAATATCTGACTTAATACAGCTTTTTTTTTAATAAAATCTCTAAGCGTATGTCTAACACTCGGTAGACGTTTCTCCGCGTATCATGGTACCCTTTGCTTACCCTGATACGTGGTGTAACTGTTTCTCCCAAACAGTTATAAAGTATATTCATTAAAATTAAATATCATAATATAAATTATATAAAATTATTCAAATTTATATATATAAAAGGACTTGTGCTGACTGACTAAGGTAAGACGCACGCAGAGCCGTAACCGCTGATGGTAGAAACGTGAAATTTGGGCAGATGTTTATTTTCATATTCTGGACATCCACTAAGAAGGGAATTTGAAAAATTTTAACCCTAAAGGGATGAAATAGGGGTTGAAAGTTTGTATGGAAAAAAATTTTAATCTGTACCGATTTTTATAAAATTTGAAATTCAGACTCTTAAAAATATTTCATTGAACACGTGTTTCATGGTTTTTAAGAATTCACCCCCTAAGGGTTCAAATAAGGGGTTGAAAGTTTATATGGAAAAATCTTCAAATTGCCACCGATTTTTATAAAAAATTAAATTCAAACTGTTAAAAATATTTTATTGAGCACGTGTTTCGTAGTTTTTTTAGAATTCACTCCTAATAAGCGGGCGAAGCCGCGCGCGCCCTCTAGTATATTATAAAGTATGGCTCTCTCTCAGTCGTCGTGATCGTAATAATCCAAGATCTTGTAAGGAGTCAGCGGTAGCAATATCAACAGATTAAATTAAATGTATAATAATAACTTTAATATAAAAAATCAGCTTCACACTGTATCCTGTACATATCAGTGTAGGCAGAGTGAACCTAATATTAAGACACTCCGATTCTCATTGTCGGCCAAATTTTTTGAGATATTGCGTGTTGAGTGACGGAACACAAGCGGAGCCTGGCTTGGTGTCAAAGCGAAGAAATTTAAAAATTAATAAATAATAATCAATTCCATTGAGTTTGGATCGTACCCACAACCATGGCGTTTTCACACCCTTGTCCATGCTCCTGGGCTACAACGGCCTCTGATCTATATAAAATTAATTATCTCATAAATTATTTTTACTATATTAATTATATTATATGTCTACACATTTGGATCGTTTCAGTACCTCCTCCTTTTCCATTTCGGTTATGAATTAAATTTAGTTATTGATATTAGTTTTTACATTTAACAGCGCTCCGAATAACAGCTACATTTTTATAAATATTTAATTTTTTATACAATATAGAAATTATTATTGGCATGTACCAAAGACACTACTTAATGATTCGGATTATTTGAATTTAGGATTGCCTTCTTACTCCTAATCGTTGAGAAATTGTGTCTCTAAGCATCAAATGATGCCATCAAAAAGCAATTATCTATTGATCATTACAATAAAAAATTGTATTAAATACTTAGTATGTAGTACGAGACTATAAAATTTAACGATTTTCTTAGATTGCCCTGAGATTCCAGCATCAAATCCTGCTTGGTCGTAATGGTACCGATGAGGAAGGCCACATTTTCAAATATAAATAGAAAATAAGTCTCAAAATAGGTTCAATAATGGCAAAAAAATAGATAGACACACGTAAAAAAATATAATTGTCGAATATAATTTAAAACTTGATTATGACCTAAATATTGGGTTTTAATTTTACCTTAATACCTCCACGTGATCTCAAGATAACGGAAGGTCTTGGTAGACGGACTGAGGGAACATAAAGTGATCCTATAAGATTTTACAATTTTTTTATTTGCTTCAATTATATATATGTTTATATATATTTGTAATACAAAATAAAACTGTAGAATGATTGTTTTATTACATGAGATACATCGATTTTTTAATTAAAAAATTAACCAATGTGCACCAGATGGTAAGTAATCACCGCCACCCACGACCCCGTGTAAGATCATAGGAGCTGTAAGTGCGTTGCTGGCCTTTGAGGTGGAGACGCGTTATTTGAAGGTACTCAAGTCGTATGGAACTGGACTCACAGCCGCAGGTATGTAACTCCAAAGTTGAGTGGTGCTTGGAAGTTCCTATGAAGCCGCGCAGTAGTGGAGTGCCACGTATCCAGATGGTGTGGATGGTTTATGGCGTATATTAAAAAAAATAAAAAGCATGAACAAAATCATAGAACTTAACGGTAAGGCCGTTAAGTTCAAGTGATGATAGTTAACAAATTTTGTTCCCCAGTTTTAAATTTTTTTCTGAACAAATACTACCTGTAAATACAGCTAGCATTTAGCCAAATTTCATAATTCTAGGTTAACCGGAAGTACGATATTAATTTTAATTTCCTTTGTAATGTCGTTTTTTGCTATATAAGCGGCCAAATCGTTTTTTTTCAGGAAATCATGGGGCCGTAGATCTGAGTATATGGTTTGAATTTCAACTCGATATCTCGAAGCGTTCCTGAGATAAAAGCTCTTGACAGATAGACGGACAACAAAGTGATCTTATAAGGGTTCCTTTTTTCTTTAAAGGTACGGAACTACTAAACATTGTTAAATATAGACTAATTGTTAAATTTTTAAGGTTTCGTACCTCAAAAATCAGAACTCTGTTGTTCGTCTGTCAAGACTAGTTTATTTTAACATTTCGGGATCGAAATCGACATTTCCTCGAGTGGGAATCGAACTCTCAGACTATCGCATCTACAGTCACAAGCTTATTCGCTTACATTAAACATTATGTTCTAGTGATGTTACGTTCCGACAAAAATGAGAATTATGTTCGTGCTGTTCCATTCCGGTTTCGGAACATGTTACAATTGTCGTTCCTGTTCTGGTTGTTCCTGTTTTCCCTAGCTGTAACCCCCATTATTATACCGGGGTCGGCAGAGGGGATTTATTGTAAAGATTCTTTCTGCCGAGTTTTCGTCACAGTAGCGTGGAATCGATGCCAAAACTGTCGTACCTAGTTACACGCTTCACAATTGTGCCATTACGCTACGATGGCTTCGTGTAAGAGAACTTAAAAATATAGATCAAAGTTACCTTTAAAGACATTTAAATAAAATGGATATTTTAGAAGAAATCACAGTTTCAATATACGCCGTTTGCACCATCACCGCCCGTGCCCTGCTGACGACTCACAAGTGTCAGTAATTATAATAATATTATGAAATGATTTAAGCTTAGAAGCTACTGGTTTAGATTGACAAAAGTCTTTCCAATTCATTTCGAGAAGGGCTTTTATGCTTTACGTGAAAAGTTTCGATGCAAGCCACTGATATGCAGCCAGAATTACTGTGATCTTAGAATGTGTCATACACAAATTTTAGTTATTTCCATTGGACCATGCGGGCGGAGTCACAAGTAAAGACAAAAAAAATACACATAAGAAATAATGAGAAAACAAAGATTTAAATTTCTAAAAGATTCAAAATTTCCTAAAAAATCATGAGAGTAAAAATAAAGCCCAGACTAAATTATAGTAAAATGTAAATAAAATAAAAATTATACTTATTAGGAAATATAAAAAATTTAACGTAGAGGGACTCAAATCTGCGCCTCCTGGAAACCGACCGGGCTCTTTCACCACTAAACCATACATGTCTCGAGTCCCGCTACGTTAAAATTTTTATAAGTTTTCTAAATAAGTATTTTTCTTTGCTAAGGGTGGAAGACCACTTTAAAAATATTAAAAAATTAAATATTGTACCAAAGCAACTAATTAGTATTAGAGTCAATTTTGATTTTGATCACTTTTTAAGAGCAAGTTACGCTTTTTATAAATTTCTTTAAGTTTTTAGTCCCGGTAGCTTGCTATTAAAACTGTACTTGTCAATTAAATCAACTAACGATAATTTATAAATATATTTTAATAAAATAAACATTCTTAATATAAAATAATTAAATTAAAGTAATTAAATGAATTATAAAAGATTAAGCCTGTAGTCTGAAAAACAAATAAATGCAATAGAAAAAGAAACACGGACCAATAATTTGGAGAGTTAACATCGTTGTTGTCGTTGTTAAAGATGTATTCGGAACGGAACAGTTTAAAACTCTAAATTTTAAATATTGAGATTAGTCAAACAGATTAGAAACAGTAAACGCATGAGAACAATCTGAACAGTCGGAACAGAATTATTTTGGAACTTGATATGATTTTTTCATGTTTAATGGAGAGAGTTCCTTCCATTTTCTAAATCGGCAGATCACAGCACAAAAATTTCTGCTTATCTCTGAAATATGGGGTGATCAGGAAGAAAAGTTTTTCATTATAATGCCTCAATTCTATACTGTATTAGGAAAATCTAATCTAGCTCCGCCAAACATTACAGAAAATAGAGATGATAGAGGAATACTTTTTTAGAAACGTCTTAACTAAACTAAACTTATACCTAATTGTAGAATAACACTTTAAAACTTACAAAAATGATAGAAAGAGTTTCAATAATTGCTGATAGCTACCAAAGAAAAGCAACCTGAGATTTACCTGGATTTATTGATATAATGGAATAACACTTTAAAAATTTAAAAAATGACAGAGGGTTTTTCAATAATTGCTGAGCTACCTGAGCAAAGAGAGCAACCTGAGATTTACCTAGATTTATTGATAATCCAAAGGATTTGCTCCACGTTAGAGAGGATTAAGATTGGAATTGAGAGCAGCTATAACTCCGATATCCGATTATGGAGATCATCAACTGATGCAGCTACGTAGATTTGTCGTCATCGATAAATCGTCAGACAAAATTCCGCCTTGGGGAACACCAGTTTTAAGATAGGATGGATGAACGAACACACACACACACACACACACACAGAAAGAAGTAAAAACAGTTGAGAGCTCTATCCAAGATCTTAGCGGACTTGAGAGAAGCAAGAAGTAACAGTAAGAGTAAATCGAAATCTACAGTATTAAAGGCATTGGAGAAATCTAATAGGCCGATAATACTAACTTGCTGATTAACAAAAATATTTTGTGAACCTTTTATCAAATAAGTGCATTGCATTTGTTTAGAACGCAGAACTCTATTTTAATTATCATTATTATTTTAATTATCAATAGAGTTATTTTAATTATCAATAGAGTTTTGCGTTCTAAACCAATGCAATTACTTGACTGTTACACAAAATAACGGATTTGTTGTTGAATTACATATTGTAATTTCTACCTATTTAGAAAACGTATAAAAATTTGAACGTAGCGGGACTCGAACCTGCGCCTCCTGGAAACCAACCGCACCAGTTTTCGGTTCGGTTTTCTTTCCTAAATGCGGAATAACACTTTAAAAATGTTAAAAATATGTAATTTCTATCTGTTTTTTAATTAATATTTTTCAGGTGTTTTTCAGATACGAAATAAAAAAAATCTTATTAAAACAAAAATTTATTATTTTTTCTTAATGATAGTAATTATTGTTAAGTCGTTCATTTTATAATCAAAATTATATCAAATAAAATTTTTGGTACATTTTTAAGACTCAACTGCATTCAATTATTCCACAACAATCTGGGTATGGATCCGATTGGTCATTGTCGTAAGTTAGTTTACAGCCCTTTGATAATTCTATTGGATCGTCGCAACTGAAAAATTAAATTATAATAATTATATAACCCAGTGATTAATATTACAAATATGTATTATAGTTTAGTAAAATCTAATCAGCTTCACGCTGTATCCCGCACACAGCATGGTAGGCAGAGGGAACCTCGTGTTAAGACACTCCGTTCCCCACTTTTTGCCGAATTTTGGAGGCATTGCGGGTTGAGTCGCAGAACTCAACGCCGCGCTTTGCCTCGACACCAGAGCGAAGAAATGGAAATATAAATTTAAGTAAATATTTCATCTCCTCGAGTGGGGATCGAACCCACAACCAGTCAGTTTACAGTCATACTTTGTGCCGCTGCCCCACGACTGGCCTCAATGTAGTTTAGTAAAACAATTTATTACCCATCTATCCACTTTTAGATTAGTTAATACATAAAAAGACTCGACTCAGTAATCCCTGGACTGACACTAAATGTGAAATTTTAATAATGTAATTTGCAGATTACATTAATTATTAATTTAGTTTCTGCAATTGTTAGTAAAGAAGTACAATTATTTTTTAACAAAATATGTTTGTTATGTTGAAAGTGTAATGTGTTTAGATTAGATTCTGTTTTGAGATTTACAATAAAAATATGTATATATAATGTTACCTAGTATATCGAATAAAATTCGTAGAACACGAGTATCCTGCACAGGAGGATTTGGAGGGCGCCATCTCGTAAAATGGTATCACTTGGTCCAGTTCAGGGATGTAACAACCTACTTGGTGTTCTGAAAAATACATTATTTTTTAATTTTTTTTTGGATTCCGTATCCCAGAAGAAAGACACAAAATCCTTATAGAATTACTTTGTTGAACATCTGTCTGTATGTCTTTCCGTCTGTCCGTGTATCTAAAGATAATTGATCTAGACTTGATTACGTAAGAAATTTTAAGAACGTGTATTAATATGAAATAATCAAGTCTATGATCAAATGGAGCACAAGAAAACCTAAGCTTTTAAACCAACACAAACAAAAGATACATGTGTTTTACTCATCGTTTTAGCTGCACTTTGTTTGAAATATATCATGTAATCAAAACCTATAGAGTACATTCCGTGGAGCTACTTTTATAAAATATAGCAAGAAGTAAGACCTTACAATAAAAAATTTAAAAAATCGAAAAATGACTTATTAATGAGTAAAGGACAATTGGCGTTAAAGATAATCAAAACATCAGAAATGGTTTAAAACAAAACTACACTATTAAAATTCTTAGAGAAAAATTATAATAGTGTAGTCTTGTTTTAAGCCTAGTATAAATAGCTATAATAATATATTTATAGCTATAAAATTGTAAAATAGTCGAAAATGGGGACGGTCGTATCTGCAGTGTTTATTTTAAATATAAAAAAACCAATGTGGATCAAACAAGTCCACCGAGACTTCCGTACCAATTTCAGGATTTTAGGTTAATGGGAAGTACAGCTTATAACAGTTGCACAAACTCAACTTTGCCGCCGTAACCACTAATTTTGTATGAAATAAAGTTTGTACTTTTTCAAACTTATTTATATAAGTTTGTAATGATTTTTTTCTATACCCCTAAATTTTATTTTTTTGATTTTTTTCCTTTATTAAAATTTCTAATTCTTACTTCGTGCAAGTAGGTTTTGATAACGCGGCGCATTTCATACAAAATACAATAAAATCGAGACATAAATGCTCGTATCTTCTGATTGCGTAGACTTAGATGCTTGATATTTTCTAAATTTCAAGAGATCATAAACCTGAATATTTGATCATTATTTCAGCTTCATTAAGGTCACGCGATCTTAAGATAAACGATCTTGATAGATGGACAGACGGACCACAAAGTGATCCTATGAGGGTTTCGTTTTTACCTGTTGAGATACGGAACCCTAAATAAGATTTGCTTAAATCGTTATTAGCACTCAATAAAACACCGTAGTTAATAAATCTTCGGCCACTGTCATCAACCTCATACATGATGCCCGGGAGGGCATCGTACTTTTTGCGTGACCTTTCTCCAGTATCATCGATACTGTGTTTTTAACCGACGTCAACCAAATAAACAAATGATAAATGAAAATTATGTTCACTCGTCCTAAGATTATCCACAAGGATATAAAAATGAGCTTCACGCTGTATCCCGCACACAGCAGGGTAGGCAGAGGGAACCTAGTGTAAGACACTCCGTTCCCCTCTTTCTGGAGGGATTAATTGGCAGAACTCAACGCCGTGCGTTGCCTCGACACCAGAGCGAAGAAATGGAAATATAAATTTAAGTAAATATTTCAACACCTCGAGTGGGGATCGAACTCCATAACCAGTCGGTTTTACAGTCACACTTGCCGCTGCGCCACGACTGGCCTCTTGTAGATATAAATAAATATATTTATAATAGAAAAAACTTACTGTATTTTTCGGGCTTTGGCACCAGGAGGTTTACAGAAACCGATGCGTTCGCAACGCATAATGCCGCAAGAAGCACAACTGATATTTTGAACATTATTAACGAATGATTGACTGATTGGACAGCCTTACAGTCACTATATATAGTTAATCGTGAAAAATACAGTATACAAAAAAGAGTACTAACTGAATTATTTAAATATTTTTTTTGAAATAGTACAAATTATATATATCCTTTTATTCATATAATTAAATTTAAATTTAGTAAATAGTTGTTTAAACAATGATAAAAATGTCTATAATACGTATTGTACCTTTACAATGTATAATATATTTTTTTATAACTTTTCTATAAAATACATAAACGCACAACTGCCTATTTTTTAATTTTTTATTTATTATTTTTAATGGAAAGAAATATCAAAGTCAATTATCACATAATATAAGGTAATCAGGGCAGTCGTAGCGCAGGGGCATAAAGTGTGACTGTAAATTCGACTGGTTGTGGATTCGAATCCACACAAATATTTCATTTTCAAATTCATTTTCAAATGAAATATTTATTTAAATTTATATTTTAACTTTTCGCTCTGGTGTGAGAGCAAGTGTCGAGGCAAAGCGCGGCGTTGAGTTCCGCCACTCAACACGCAATGCCTCCAGAATTCGACGGAAGGCTCCTGTTTGCCTGCTGTTTTCTGCGGGATACAGCGTGAAGCTGATTTATTTATTTATTTATAAAACGTAAACAATTGCACAAAAATCAATCAACTACCTACAGATTTGGTGTTTTAGTGTAGGTCACTTTGTCATACGCAACTTGGATATTCCATTTGTGTAAGCAAGCTCTCAGTTATGAGTAAGCCCAGTGGATAGGAGGAGCAAAGGTCAAGTTGAGATTATACTTGTTGTAAA
Source organism: Heliconius hermathena (assembly GCA_013403705.1). Lineage (NCBI taxonomy): Eukaryota > Metazoa > Arthropoda > Insecta > Lepidoptera > Nymphalidae > Heliconius > Heliconius hermathena. Next base: position 27,814 of record JAAIXJ010000682.1, read on the forward strand.
TTCCTGTATTCAGATTACGATAAATTTTGTGAATATTCCGAAATTATGTTTAATTACGTAACTTATGCTGCTGTACACGGGTATTTCTTCTTCATACTTAAGATATAAGAAATAAGAAAATGTAGTTTTTCTCTAAATTATTGATATGTTATCTTTTGTTCGTAGTTATAAAAGGAAGTACCTAATGCCTCTTTCTCCTTAGGAACATCTGTAAATATTTTATAATAAGTACTTACTTTATTGGGAAGTACGCATTTTCAAACATAAAAAAATGGTTAACTAGTGACGGAGAAATCGGTGGACACACAAAAAAATATACTTGTCGAATATAGAACCTCTACTTTTTAAACTGTGAAGGAGGTTAAAAACAAGAAAATTTTATTCCTTTTATTTTAATGCTTATGTTTTTATTTTATTTTATGTATATATTAAAACTATTCAAAACTTTACTAATTTTATAATATAGAATTGTCTCATTGTGTCCCTGCATTCTGTTTTGATTAATTAAATAACCTCCGTGGCGCAGTGACAGTGTCAGACTATAAAAACTGTGGGTTAAGATTTCCTTCGGGGGAATGCACAATTGTCATTTCTTCACTCTGGTAACAAGGAGAAACAAGATGTAGATTTCCGCCACTCAACACGCCATCCTAATACAAGAAGACGGAAAATGGAGAAGTGATTCATATGGGTTTCCTCAGCCTATCTTGCAATAGCATCATTATATAGCGTACAGTTAAAAAATAATAAAAAAGACCATTACATATCACTTCTGAGTATCCTCAAAAGATAAATTTTAAATAAATAACATCTCAACTTGACCTATGTTCCTATCCACTGGATAATTGGTTCCTTTAACTGATAGCTCACTTAAACTAGATTACGCCAGATGCCTACGACAAATTGACTTAACCAAAAATGTAAAATAAAAAAACACAAAAAAAAACTATAAATTCTATACAGAATTAATCGTTTTATTTATAGTTTTTATCATTTATTACTAGAGAATTTTACTTTTTACATTCATACAAAGTTATAAAAGCTTAACACATTACCAAAGTAAAAAGTAGCTCCACGCTGTGTCCCACACGTAACAGGGTGGGCAGAGAAAGTTTTAAGTGGCGGAACTCAACACCGCGTTTTGTTTTGTTACCATAGAGAGTAAATAAAACACTAGATTCGACAAGTGGGAATTAAATCTACAACAGTCGCGTTTATAATCAGCCAATGTGCAGCTTCTTTCTTTTTCACCAGACACCAGAGCGAAGAAATGGAAATATAAATTTAAATAAAAAAATAATTTCCTCGAATGGAGATCGAATCCATACCCAGTCGTGTAAATCGTCGTATAAATGGCATAAGTGCAAAATTTGCCGCGAAATCATAACCTTTATAGGTTATGATTACGCGGGAAATTTTGTACTTTATAGTACGACTTTTAATCCTAATATACTATTGGGCTTGTTTATTTTCTTTTTAGTTTTATACAGTCGGGGTTTTTGTTTTCATAAATATTTTTTATTTTTCACTTTTTTGTTAAGATTCATTATGGTAATGATAATCACGAATCAAAAAGACATACTTTTTGAAATCCTCGTATTGAGCTCTCGTCTTTTCTCCTTTCAGAGTAAATATGCTTAAGTATAAAAAAAAATATTATAAAAAAAATCGACTGCACAAAACTAAAAAGATAAAAGAAACAGGCGCAATAGTTCATTAAAATTAGCACTCGGGACCTTTTCCCTAACCAGATACCCATTTAAATACATTTTTTTTTGAGGATTCTCTTCTTCTGACATCTCATCAAGAGGAGAATTAATTAATTAAAGAATAGGTTCCGACTGTTAACAATAAAAAAAATAAGCGCAATTATTCAAAAGGGTTAATCCTAACAATAAACGAGCAAATAGTGTTAGAGAAAGGCTGTAATCTAAATGAGGACGTTTTCAAATCGGATCTACATATATCCACTTTGTTGTGAAATAGTTAGTTGCAGTTTAGTTGAGTTATAAAATGTATCAGGAATACTATTTTATATAATTTAAATTCTTAAATGAAAGACAATTACAATAGAATAAATAAAAATAAATCAGCTTCACGCTGTATCCCGCACACAGCAGGGTAGCAGAGGGAACCTAGTGTTAAGACCGTTCCCCACTTTCTGCCGGATTCTAGAGGCATTGCGTGTTGAGTGGCAGAACTCAACGCCACGCTTTACCTCGACACCAGAGTGAAGAAATGGAAATATAAATGAAATATATATCTAAATTGATTCCTAATTTATGTTATTTCGTTATTTAAAGCTACCTAAAGATTTAATAGTTACACTAGGTTCCCTCTGCCTATCCTGCAGTGTACGGGATACAGTGTGAAGCATTCTTATAGTTATTTACCAATTTTCCCGCATTAAAAAATTATTCATATTCTATTACAATAATAGGTTAATCTGTATTACGATTGCGGCTCTGTTCTCGTTAGTAATATTGCACATTTTCTTATAGAATACTAAGTAAAGTAAAATACTCCTTATTGTACACTAACTATTATATCACAAGGATGTTTACCATTGTTGGTATGATAGCACAATAGGCAGCCTTATTGCTAAATGAGCATCTTCATCTTCCAGGCAACTTAGGAGTAGAAGAGATAATGATTTAAATAGAAAGAGATGCACTGAAAATCTCATCAATAAATAAAAAACATTTACAAATATAGACGTACATATACATACAAACAGATGAAAATATATAAAAATATACAAGTAACACACATTTATGGTATAGTTCTTTGATTATGGCGTTCCGAGCGTGCCAGTTGAGCACATATTGCCAATGTCACGTCGTATGGAAAAGACATTAAGGAGATTGTAAATACTTATACATACATATTCAATAACATTATGTGGGTACAAAAATATATATTCATTGCATTTGTCAATTATATTTAGGATTTCAGTGTGATATAATAGTCCTTAAGACTTTTATTAAAGGTCGGTAAGGTGTTAACTTGTCTCAACTTACGGGTAGAAAGTTTCACAAGCGTATGGATTTCACTAAAAATAATTTGTGTAAAAGGAAGAAGAATGGCAAGCAATTTTAAGATTGAGACTTTCTTAGAGCGGAGAGTGATATCATATGATTTTATCACATAAAAACTTTAATCGTTCTTTCATTCTTTGAAGAAGAAAACAGATTAAAAAGAACGTTATACAGAAGACAACATATGTTTTCCGGTGAAGTTGAATTAAGAGCCACTTCAGCTTTTTACGAAATTTGGAAACATGGTTGTATTTGTGTAGTCCAAATATGAACCGTATGCAGATATTTTGGAGATACTTAAGCTTATTTAGCTAATTTTTACCTAATGAAGTGGCTTCCAACACATTCTTAATTCATTATAGTAATCAGGATATCAAGGATTGGTATGGTCATCTTACCATTAATGCAATCAGAACCAACAGCATCAGAAGAATAATAGAATAGAATATTCTTTATTGGACACACAAAAAAAAGAAATATATAAAATGAAAAACAAAAACAAATAGCCAGCATATCTTTAACATCACTCTCAATGAGTTGAGCGAAATTGTAATTAGTTTTTTTTGGAGTGGACGAGGCACGAATTTTATTTTGAGAATTTAATTAAGTGGTAACAAAAAATTTGAAATGTTTGTTTAAGTTGTTTAAATTTATATAACAAGGATTTTGCTTTTCCTTCCCAATTCCAAGTGTCCTTAGAAAACTCCAGTCTTTTTCTGTGTTGTCTTCTTCAACAATAGACTTATGGATATAGCGTCGTCCGCTACACACCCTGTTACATTCATTACGAGCTTCACCATATTTCTCACGATTATTGTCAGAGAAGTAATTTTTATATTTAGCCTCTGCATTATTTTTCTTATCTTGTATTTTTTTTCTATCATCTGTAAGCTAGTGGGCTGGTAGATGCCTAACACGTACTGGTCTAATAGGCGCATGTATATTGTACAATTGGATGATAAGTGAATTGAAAACAGGTACCTGATGCTCCATAGTACTTTATTTATTTATTTATATATACTTTCTTGTACACCACAAATAGAAAGCAAGCAAAGTCACAACTTACATTTAGTAAATGCACATAACATTGTGTGAAGCAAAAAAGGCAGTCTTATCGCTAATTAGCGATTTCTTCCAGACAACCTTGAGGTTAGGAGTAATAAAATTAAAAATATATAGTGGGTACTTTCTGTATCTATAGATCATGTTCTAATTATTTTTTCGTGCGAACGTTCTTATAACTTTTTTATTTAAATTCATAATCGTAAAATTGCGCTGAAGAAAAAAAAATTGCTTTGGGTGTTTTAACTTTTTAGGAAAGAAAGATGAGGTCATGATAAGAGAATGCAGTTGCATTGCATTGACCATGTAGTTCATACATGGTCAACAGAAGAGACTAAAATTAAATTCAAAAGGGAAGGAGTACAAATTAGAAATGAATGAGTAGAAGCTAGAGAGAGAATAATATGCATTTAAACTGTAGTATATCAAATCTCCCTACAGAGATGCTAACAACATAAGTAAGTTGTAACAAGCGTATAAAAATTTGGACGTAGCTTGATGAGAACGTATGGCTTAGTGGTCAGAGCGCCTGGTCGGTTTCCAGGAGGCGCGGGTTCGAGTCCAAATACGTTCAAATTTTTATACGTTTTCTAAATAATTATTATTGTAGTATATCACTTTGCTGTATTGTCAAAAATTTCCACAGCATTCACGATATAAAGACTTTCTTGTTACCTTTTTCACACATACACACGAAATTTTGAAGCGGATTTCTATTTTTTTTTTGCTACGAACGGCCTCATATCCCCATTATGATCTCGATAATTATTTATCCAAATCAATTATTTTTTAGAAACAAAAAATGAAGTCAATCGCGTAACTTAAGCAGGCGAAGCGACAGAGGTCGTTAGTACCCATATATAAAAAAACAAAAAAAACGAGTCGAAACAAGAGAAAAGTCTAACATAATTTATCCTAAGGCCCCGAATTTTTATAACTTCGTCGCCGAAGTTAGTCCACCGCCCTTTTGATCTCGCAAGGTTTGCTATGTATACTTTGCTCTATTTTTTTGTGATATATCACTCTTTGGTTATATTATGTTTTTAGGAGTTGTAACGGAGTATTTTTTTTTCCTTTTTTTAACGCGGAGGAAAAGCAGGTTTAAACACAAAAGTGACGCTTGTTGACTGCACGTACCTACCAACTATCTAGATAAAATCGAAACAAATAAATTGACTTAAGATAGCCTATAACTTTCCACTATAATATATGGACTGTTCAACAAAATATTTTTTTCAATTAGAAACAATAGTTTCTGAGAATAGCGCTCAATCAAACAAAGCTATTTAGCTTATTTAGCTATTTAGCTTTATAATACATTTTTTAAATTCACGCTGTATCCCGCAAACCATAGGGTAATCAAAAGGAACCTAGTGATAGGGCACTCCGTACCCATTAAGACACTTCCATTCCCCACTTACCGCAGAATTCTGGAGACATTGCGTGTTGAGTTGCAAAACTCAACGCCGCGCTTTACCAGAGCCTTTAGATAATATAAAAGTATAGTAAATACTTATAGATAATACAGATAATAAGTATATACTATTTTTAAACATTTTNATAGTATATACTTACTTATTTAGAAAACGTATAAAAATTTGAACGCAGCGGGACTCGAACCCGCGCCTCCTGGTCGGTTTCCAGGAGGCGCGGGTTCGAGTCCCGCTGCGTTCAAATTTTTATACGTTTTCTAAATAAGTAAGTATATACTATATGGCTACAGTATAAAATATCGATATAGTATAATTTACGATACTACTACTCAGTGCCTGATTCGTTTTTCGATATTTCTTAAACTTATTTGGTACGTAAAGAGCTCCATTAAGGATTCCATCAGCGTCGACACCAGGGAAGTCCATGGAAGGCGTTGGCAGAATTGAATTTAGATGACTCAATGGACACTAAGTAGACGAATGTACACTTTAGCAGTTTGCGGCAAAATTCATTAATTTTACATATAGTGTATTACTAAAAATTTTAAAATAGTTCAAGCTGACTAATCATTTAAAAGATCTTCTGAATATATGCTAATTGTGTAGGAATATGCAGGTCATCTTGGTGTTTTAAGTGACATTGTTATCTACATTTCGTATAGCTTGTTAACCTTGAGAAAATACCTATGTTAAATAAAATTTATAAGTTTCACTTTCTGCCAAAGTCTGGAGGCATTGAATGTTGAGTGGCAGAACTCAACGCCGCGCTTTGCCTCGGCACCAGAGTGAAGAAATGGAAATATAATTTTAAGTAAATATTACATCTCCTCGAGTGGGGATCGAACCCACAATCAGTCGATTTTACAGTCACACTTTGTATCCCTGCGACTGGCCTCTCGTAGGTCGGCAAAAAGTGGGGAACGGAGTGTCTTAACACTAGGTTCCCTCTGCCTACCGTGCTGTGTGCGGGATACAGCGTAAAGCTGATTTATTTATTTTGATTTATTTATAAGTTTCAATTGTAAGAATATCTCGTAAATACAATTGAGCACAGATCGTTAAACTAAGAATTGGTATTTCATTTATCCACAGCATTATACTGAAATTTCAAGATAAATATTCGAATTTAGACAATAAATCTGTTTAGAAACTAACAAAAACGAGGTGCAATATATTAGTGTTGAAGTTTTCATAATGCGAGAGGATTAAATTTAGTTTTACATTAATTTTGGAATTGGCTAACATTTATAATTTTTTATGTTCTTTTTAATCAATGAGTAGGAATAATAAGGGTTTATAGATTTTTTTTTCATCGAAACTAAATCATTATTAGAAATGGTAAAAAAGTAATGGAATCTGACAAATAAGCGCTTTTTGAATTTTCCTCACATTGCATTCCGCATATAACAGGATAGGCAGAGAGAACCTAGTGTTAAACACTCCGTTTCTCACGCGCTGTCTGAATTTAGAGACATTGCGTGTAGAGTGGTGGAACTCAATGTCGCGTTGTATGTTGGTACTATAGCGATGAAATAAAAGTATTTAATTTGAGGTTCTGTGTCAGAATGGCAAAACACAGAACCCTTAAAATTTATCGTGTCTTTCGGTCTGTATGCACTTTATTCTGAAACATCTAGGATCTACTTCGATCGATTTAGACCGTGAAGAATAAAACATGGTAAGATGCATTCTGTAAATTATTTTATTATTTTTATACAAAATTAAAAACAGTAACAACATAAGAGATAGCTTAAGTATGTATGTAACCATGCACCATGTATCCTGAAACTATTCGAAATGTTACTATTTCGATAAAATCAATGTCTTTTTGTTATGATTAAATAGCCATATGCATCATTGCACAGTGTCTTAATGTCTGCCTGTAAAAATGCGGGTTCCATTCTCATTCGAGGGGATACATTATTTTCATTTCCTCACTCTAGTAATAAGAGAAAATATGGTGTTGAGTTTCGCCACTCAACACACGATGTTTCAAGAATTGGGAAGAAAGTGGTTAAGTTTTTTAAATAGGTTCCCTCTGCACTGCTATATGCCGGATATAGCGTAAAATATAAAATAATAGTAATTAAATACTTTTAGATTTTTAAAGTGTTATTCCACACTTAGGAAAGAAAATTACTTATTTAGAAAATGTATAAAAAATTGAACATAGCGGGACTCGAACCCTCGACTTCTGGAAACTCACCAGGCGCTCTGACCACTAAGCCATATGTATTTAAGCAACTTATTTAGGTTGTTAGATGCTCTGTAGGGAAATTCTTACAAATTTCCTGACTACTAAGCCATACGGTCTCATAAATAATTTGTAACAAGCGTATAAAAATTTCGACGTAGCTTGATGAGAACGTATGGTTTAGGGGTCAGAGCGCCTGGCCGGTTTCCAGAGCACGCTTACATGTTTCATTTCATAGCACACTTACTACTACTAACAAAAAAATATAAAAAATTAAAAATGTAAAAAATTACAGAAAACCTAGTAAAATTTTTAGACTTCAATGGTTTTTGTTCATTTTTTTTATCTTTTATTATCTCACTCACGCAAATTGGTTCAGAAATCTCGGTGAAATCGATGTATGTATACATATAAAAATATACCAAGTGAATTGAGAACCTCCTATTTGATTTATGAGGCTGTCATAGTGCAGCGGCAAAGCGTTTGAATGTAAATAAGACGGTCGTGGGTACGACTCATTTTATCTTCATTCCGAATTGGAGACAAAATGAGTCGTTACACAGAAATTGTGATTTTATTAATAAAATAAGGCCAGTCGTGGCGCAGCGGCATAAAGTGTGACTGTAAAACCGACTGCTTGTGGGTTCGATCCCCACTGGAGAAGATGTAATATTTACTTAAATGTATATTTCCATTTCTTCGCTCTGGTGTCGAGGCAAAGCGCGGCGTTGAGTTCTGCCACTTAACACGCAATGCCTCCAGAATTCGGCAGAAAGTGGGGAACGGATTGTCTTACACTAGGTTCCCTCTACCCTGCTGTGCGCGGTATACAGTGTGAAGCTGATTATTTATTATTAATAAAATTAAATAAATTTATCTATTATTTTTTAGAGTATTTTTCTGAGTTTATCCATTTTCAGGGGAATGAATTATTATTTATTAATATTCATTGTCACGTTGCGCCTGAGACGAGACTTGTCTCAGGCGTTTTGCGTTTTCGTGCTTGCAGCAGGCGTTCATCGATTTATAAGACAGTTACCTTGAAAAAATAAAATTACTGGCTTTCAGTAAGGGCTAGTATGGTAGGTAGTAATTTATTATTAAGTTATTTTTTGTTCCATTTATACCAACTGGTGTAAAACCAACTGGTTGTGGGTTCGATCCCCATTCGAGGAGATGAAATATTTACTTAAATTTATATTTCCATTTCTTCGCTCTGGTGTCGAGGCTGAGCGCGGCGTTGAATTCTGCCACTCAACACGCAATGTCTTAACACTAGGTTCCCTCTGCCTTCCCTGCTGTGTGCGGGATACAGCGTGAAGCTGACTTGTATATATTAATTTGTGGAAGCACCTCAACAACCTCAATCTACAAAAGGCCTCCTCCAATAATGCCAAGTTTTCGCTTGAATTTCTCGTGTCCAATTTTTTCCAGCTATGTTAATGTCTTTCTGTTTGAAATTGAAGAAAGTTGTCTATAATTACCTTATGATTCATATCATAGTCAGTTTAGCTGATTCGTTTATATAGAATCCACAAACTTAAAGCTTACATAAGCTCACTAATTATTTATTATTAATAAATTTTATTCTAGTTATTTAAAGAGGGCTTTGTCCGCTTACCTAATTGTTATAATACAACCTAATTGAGCAGTATCTTAATATATCAAATCATGGCGTGTTAATTATTATTCTGATATATAAACTATATTACTGTAAAGATTCGTCTAAATCCGTTCTATAGATTTTGTGTGAAAGTGGAACAAACATCCGTCTTCACAAATCACCATATTTATAATATTAATGGATTATCATTTATTACCTTCACGCTGTATCACTATTATGTGAGTTTTATTTTTTTTACGCTTTCCTGGAGGTGTCGGCCAAGCTGTCACTTTTTCGTCCCCTTTTGGTCTGCTACATGTTGGGCCCACTTCCACTTTAGTGTCAATCCCTGTACTAAACCACTAGGTAATATATACTATATAATATGCAATCATAAATTCTTTGGAATATTTGTTTTTTTTTTTCAAATGGACTTTATTGCTGTTGACCAGGACTGGTTTTGACAGCGTCACCGGTTGGGTTTAGTGTCGATTTCTCTTAAACCTACACATTAGTTCCTAGTCCTAACTAAGCCATTCTCTAAATTTTCCACCCTATAACGCCATCGACACGCATGGTGAATGCCAAGGAGCATGATGCTAGGAACTTTTTTCAAAGCATTGCGTATTGAGTGGCGAAACTCAACGCCACACTTTATCTCGACGACGCTGGAGTGAGTAAATGAAAATATTTAATATTTTATTTCCTCGAGTTTGCATCGAGCTCACAATCTATCTCGCTTACAGTCACACGCTAGTGCCCCTGCGCCACGACTCTTCTTTACTTTAGATAAAGTTACTTTTGTAAAGTTTAATAAGCATCGGATAAATTCATTTCTTGTTTTTTTTTAAATAAAGACAAATCCCATAAAAGGTTTTAATAATATAATAATGTAGGCAAGTCCGTTTAAACCAATAAACGAGCTGCATTCCGTACCTCAAAAGGTAAAAATAGATTCCTTATAGGATCACTTTGTCGTGCAGCTGTCCTTCTGTGAAGACTATTTATCTCGATACCACGTGGAGGTATCAAGCTGAAATTAATATCAAATATTCAAGTCTATGGTTCCTTGAAGCAAGTTTTTAAAGTTTATTAATTTAACGCAATTAAAAATTTCTAAAAAATATCTTTCACGGCTTCACAGGAAATAAAAAATTGCATATTTTATTGGAAACCTAGTATTAAACTTCCGTCCTCCACTTTTCGCTTAATTTTTAAGCCGTAACGTGTTAAATGTTGGAACTCAACGCCGTGCTTTGTCTTGTTACTAGAGCAAAGAAATGAAAATATAATAATAAAACCTCAGGCAGTCGTAGCACAGAGCCACAAGGGCGTGACTGTAACGCGATGGTTGTGGGTTCGATCCCAACTCGAAAGAATGAATTATTATTTATCAATATTTTCATTTCTTCGGCACTCTGGCATTAAGGAAAAAAGCCCGGCTTTGAAAAGAAATCCACTGTACGTGTGTTATTATTATAGTTAAGTTAAAAATCAGCTTCACGCACACGGCAGGGTAGGCACTTTCTGCCGAATTCTGGAGGCATTGCGTGTTGAGTGGCAAAACTCAACGCCGCGCGTAACCTCGATACCAGAGCGGAGAAATGGAAATATGAATTTAAGTAAATATTACATCTCCTCGAGTGGGGATAGAACCCACAACCAGTCAGTTTTACAGTCACACTTCGTGCCGCTGCGCCACGACTGGCCTCGTTAGATGCTTATAATGCTAGTTAAGTTAGATGCTTATAAATCCTTATCTAAATAAATTATTTATTCATTAAGATTATTAATCCCGGAGTTAAGGTGAGTGAGGGTGAATTGGAAAGATCAAGCGGGCGAAGCCGCAGGCGGGACTCTAGTATACTAATATCAAAAGAAAAAACTTGAGGGAATCTAACACAATTTATTCCATGGCCCTGAATTCTTGTAACTTCCTCGTGGAAGTTTGTCCACTGTCCTTTTGATCTCACAAGATTTGCTACATATACTTTCCTTATATTTTTTGTGATGTATCACTTTTCGGATATATTAAGTTTTTTATGGTTGTAAAGGAGTTTTTTTTGTTGCTTTTTCTTATTCATTAACGCGGATCTAGGTTAGAGACATTTTATTTTAAGAACACTTTTATATTGGTTAGAGTGTTATAGCCCTAAGGCTCAGTGGGACCATACGTAATCGTAATTGTTGTGGGTTTCATTCTTACTTTGGGGCATAAGTATATTTTTTCGTCGTTTTAGTAAAACAAACCACAGCGTTTAGTGACGCCACTAAATACGTAATATCTCGAAATATTCGCGGAAATTGAAGGGCGGTGTCTTTACACAACATTTTCTAGCTACCTGGTATATGCGGGAAAATGCATGATGCTGTAAAATAAATATACATTTTGTATGCAGGTTAGTAAATCCTAGTTTTACTTATAGTTAATATAAACATAAATGTATTTTCATTCTACCTAAGCTATTCCTTGAAAGTCTTGAGATCTGTTAACATGCTATATATATGTAGTTGTTTTATATTATGGACATGTATGTACAGTAGAGTAACAAATCCCTACATCCACTCTGGTAACTTCATAAAATATATTTCTCGCAATATGCTGTACATATAAGAAAGAGAGAAAAGAATGAAATAGAGAAAAGGAAAGATTTATATATGTTATGTAAGAAACTTCAGTATTCATAGTAATCAAACGTACTGATAGATCGTAATTCTCTATCGTATAAATAGTCTAAGATCCCAAGGATCCAGGACCTACGTCATTTTAGTAAAGCTGAATTTTTGAGGATTGTTAGTCTAGTATGAAGTTAATACTGTATGCGCACTTAACAATTTTAAAAGTGGGGCTCTTTCAGAGAAGACGTCTTGAGATATCAGTCTCGAAGAAAATAACTTGTGTTACAAAAGCTTGGCAAAAATATATAGGTAATATTTTAATATTCGATTACCTTCTAATGTTAGATGATTTTTTGTTTCCTTAGAATATCAATTAAACAATTTTTAACAAAAAAAACACCACCGGATCCCATAATCAGAACCTTGAACCTGTATCCTTTACAATAAAAAAAAGAATCGAATCGAAATCGGTTGGCGTAATATTGAGCTATTCGTCCATTTATCGCGCACATACTTAATGCAAATTTAAGACTTTTATGATTTTCTTGTAGATAACATTGTCAGAAATGGACTAAATTAAAATAGGACCACATGGGAAGTGCCAGCTTTCAAATAAAAAAAGAAGCATCAAAACCGGTTCACCTAGTCAAAAGTTTTTAGGTAACAATTATACAAAATCCAGTCGAACTGATAACCTCCTCTCCATTATTTCTTTTTTACCCAATTTCCATAAGGATATGGAATTTGGTAAAAAAATAATGGAATTGCTTAAAAAATATATATATTTAGTTTTCGCTGCAAATAACAACACAAAAGAATTATCATTTATTTATTTACAATTAAATAATGTGTTATATTTTATCAAACCGGTTTTATCATAAGATGTTTTTTAAACATCAAAGAACAATGGTAACACTAAAAATACCTACTTTTAAAAAGCTAAATTCTTTTGAAGTCCATAGCGAGCGTTGTTAGCTTCTTTGTAGTCTTTGACAGGTTATTTATATGTTTACCTGAAATAAATAAAGTTTAGTCATTTAATATTAAATACAGTAAATACGATATTATAATTTTTCGCTTAGAAGTAGATTGTGAGTTGGACAAATGAAAACCACAGTATATTTTAAATGAAACTATTTTAACAGGATTAATAGCGTATATTTGATATTATACATTTTTGGAAACCCGACGTTTCGAACACTTTGCAGTAGTCCGTGGTCACGGGTAGACTGTTAAAATAGTCTCATTTAAAATGTGTAATAATCGTGAAAATCAAAGAACTTATTATGCAAATTATATTTGTTACTAGCGACTCGCTCGCGGCTTCGCCCGCTTACACTACTGAATTATTACTGATTTACGTTTCTGTTTCTATATACAATGTATGTTAACAGCGAACTTACGTGTAGGATTTCTAATGTGGTAATAAGTATGCCTTAGGTTGCCCTTTTGGTAATTCTAATAAGTTTATTAATTTTGTTTTGAATAAAAAAAAACAACCTATATATAAAAAAGTCTATACATTGAAGATATATTAGAAAATTGTTATTTGGGGCATTAGTCTAACCATAAAAACTGTTACGATGAAAAATAAATAAAATATTACTTTTGAACTTAGTTTATTCATTGTGTTTTCTCATTTTCGTATTTATATAAAATATTTTGTGATATTAAAATGGAGTGTGGTGATATAGAGAACCGAATCGCTGTGTTTACATTACATAAAGTAATTATGGAGCCAAATAAATTTTTTATTTGAGGCCGGTCGTGGCGCAGCGGCACGAGGTGTGACTGCAAAACCGACTGGTTGTGGGTTCGATCCCCACTCGAGGAGATGAAATATTTACTTAAATTTATATTTCCATTTCTTCGCTCTGGTGTCGAGGTTAAGCGCGGCGTTGAGTTCTGCCACTCAACACGCAATGCCTCCAGAATTCGGCAGAAAGTGGGGAACGGAGTGTCTTAACACTAGGTTCCCTCTGCCTACCCTGCTGTGTGCGGGATACAGCGTGAAGCTAATTTAATTTTTTTTTTTAATTTATAAAATTTTTAAAATCCTCCATACGCTTGGTATTAATCAAATATTTGTGTATCTGTCTATTGATACAATGAAACCTCCTTTGTTTGTGACAGAAAAAGATCTGGTCGTCCACGTAGTGTTCGTATGAAAAAGGCCTTCAAAGCAGTAAGGGAATGAATTCTAAGAAATCCTGTCCGAAAGCAAAAATGGAAATGAATGTCGCGTATTTTAGAACATGATTTAGGACTTGCATCTGATAAGAGGCTGTTTAACGTGGGCATTATCCGCCTTTAGTGATGATTTGGTGGAGTGTTAGCTATGAAGGAGTGACTACCTCAGTCACTCCTTCATAGCTAACACTCCACCAAATCAACCGTTTTTCACATTTTTGTGAAAAACGGTACTAAAACAGTCGAGTTGAGGCCAGTAGTGGCAAAAAGTGTAAACGTGACTGGTTATGGGTTCAATCCCCACTCGAGATAATGAAATATCTACCTAAATTTATATTTTATTTCTCCGCTCTGGTGTCGAGACATAGCGCGCCGTTGAGTTCCACCACTCAATACGCAATGCCTCCAGAATTCGGGGAAAGTGGGGAACGGAGTGTTTAACACTAGGATCCCTTTGCCTACCCTACTGCGTAATACTGATTTATTTCTTTTCAATTTTAGGTATCAACACATCGTCACAGGTGTATTAAGATACCATTTTAACATTTTTAAAGTGTTATTACATGCTTAGGAAAATATATTTATTTTCCTAAGCACAAGATACTGTTACAGCCAATGGAGTCCGCATCGCTTAAGCTTTATATATATGTATTATGTACAACAAAAAATTGTAGTTTTTGATAGTAACAATTTATATAAATTCAAATAAGCTATATAGCTGCACAGTGTCTAATGTTAAGGCGGTGGTAGTGACATTTTCTGGTTCTGGTAACAAAGCACGGCGTTTAATTACGCAAGTTGAACCAAACTAATTTGGAATATTTTTCTAACGTATTGTACATCTACAACACTTATAGAAAAGTACTCAAAATATGATATATCTTACAAATATTTTCATATTATTTCCTGTAATACACACAAAAATTTGCTTACGTAACACAAAATCGACTTTGCCTTATAAAAAATATCCTTAAGCACATTTTGACAGGCGAGAACGAAAATATTGTGAATAACACTATTCAACCTTAGGAAACAAGATTATAAAAATAATACGTTAAAAGGCTTTTTCCTTGTAATTTTATATATTTGTATATATTTTCAGTACAAGAAAATCATACTGATAAGCCAATGTGTATTAAATATTATATATCTTGAGGCTAGTTAAAGAGAATATTAAATAGTTATGGCGCAGGGCCAATAGCATGAGACTGAAACACGACGGTTGTGGGTTCGATTCCCACTTGAGGATATTAAATATTTCATATTTTATTTCTTCGCTCTGGTGTCGAGGTGGGGCGTTGAATATGCGGCAGAAAGTCAGGAGCGTGTTCAAGCACTAGGCTTCCTTTGCTTGCCCTAATACATACGGGATACAGTGGAAAGCTGAAAAAGAAACTATGCATTTAAAGACATTTGATGCAAATATCCTTCCACTAAATGCCAATTTTGCTATAATAACATTCCTAAGTAGAATTTGAATCAACTGCCATCATATGTAAAAAGACAGTCACAAACTACGCACGAAGGCTATATATTTATTAAAACGGTATCCTTGTTTTATCTTTCCAGACCGTCGGGGTTAAAATAAGCTATGTATATAATATGATACCACCAGATCGTGGCTTTGTGGCGCAGGGGCACGAGCGTGAGACTGTAACGCGAGGTTTATGGGTTCGACTCCTACTCGACGGAATGTATTATTATTTAGTAGATAAGATACTTTCATTTGTTCGCTCTGCTACCAAGGCAAAAGCACGGCGTCGATTATCACCACTCAATATGCAATGCTCACACTCCGTTTCTCACTTTCTGGTGAATTTCGATAATTCGGCAGAAAGTGGGCCACGGAGTGTCTCAACACTAGGATGAGACAACCTCTGTTGAACTGATAGATATGTGCTTAACTTTGGTCATAATTGGACCTAACAATTGAAGTTTAGCACTAAAGTTACGTTCCACTAACCGCTGTTCAATAGAACAGTCACACAAATACTCTTTTTTTTAAGAAATTATAATAAAAATTTAGTATAGTTTTCAATAAAAATTTAATATCATAATGCAATATCAGCATATTATTATTAAACCAGTTTAAAAAATCACGTTAAACGACGACCATTCGCTTTTTCAAGAGGCTTAGCTGCGTTTAACGTCGCGAATATAATAAATGACATTCTGTAAAGACCTCAACAGATCGAAAAGTTAATCTGGTGAGACTGAAAACTCATGTAGCATATTTTTCATGTAAATCGCCTGGGCCTTTGAGTCTACTGTCAAAGCTGTCACTCAGTTTGATTGATTATATACTTATCTAAGGAATTGGGCGCTATAGTATTTATTATACATTTGAAAACACTTTGAGATGAAAGAGTAGGTCAAGTTAGAATCGCGTTTGAAATTAAAAAGTTCTATATAGTTAATATGATATTATAATACATTATATAATCATTAATATTTTTTACATTTTAAAAGTGTTATTCGATACTTTAAAAAAAGAACTGATTTAGGAAACGTATAAAAATTCGAACGTAGCGAAAATCGTAACGTCAAAATTCCACGTCGGTTGATGAGAACGTATGGCTTAGTAGTCAGAGCGCTTGAGTTTCCAAAAGGCGCGGGTTCAAATTTCGCTACGCTCGATTTTTTACGGCCTGCTACGGTTAAATTGTTATATGTTTCCTACATATTCGTAGTTTTTAAACACTTTTTTGCCTCTTCTTATAATTTATTTAATTGGCTGTTAGCAGATTTACCGTATTTAATATAAATAATGTTTTTTTAAAGAAATTTTCTATGTGAAACACGCTTGTGAGCTAGCGAAGCTTTTTTCTAATTTTATTTAAAAAGACATTGCCTAATAATCCGGAACGCTGAGCTGATATGGACTTGCGAAAAGTGCTCCGTAAAAAGGTCGTAATATCGATCAAAAATCTTATATAGAAAAGTTATATTGGAATAAGGGACGTATATTACTTAGTTTCTTTAAGTTAAGAATAAAATCTGAATAAAAATTCAAGGTCTGTCGTAGCACAGAAAAAACCAAGACACGTTGTGGGTTCGATTCCCACTAGAAGAAATGAAATATTTCTTAATTATTATTATTTTAATTTCTTCGCTATGGTAAAGAGGCAATGCGCGGCGTTAACTTCCGCCACTCAACATGCAATGCCCC
This sequence comes from Heliconius hermathena, assembly GCA_013403705.1. Taxonomy (NCBI): domain Eukaryota; kingdom Metazoa; phylum Arthropoda; class Insecta; order Lepidoptera; family Nymphalidae; genus Heliconius; species Heliconius hermathena. The sequence continues at coordinate 45,122 of JAAIXJ010000682.1, forward strand.
TAATTCAGCGGAAAATCAGGAACGGAAGTGTCTTAATCATTATTAACTACTATAAATATAAAAAATCTTCAAATCTTTTTATTTTTCATCGCCTATATCTGAAGGATCATGTCTTTACCGCTCTACATTAATGTTAATATTTCATTCCTTCAAATGGGAATCGAAACCACAACCGTATCGGTTACATTCACTTCTACCCTTGCGCCATGACAGCCTCAATCACAAATCACAACAGTTTTAATTTCAATTACAACAAATCCATAGGTAACAGCTTTGCGTCCTTACAATTTCCCATACCCATTAAACTTGATACAAGCGAATTGCTCGAGTTTATTCCTTCAGTGGACACAGCAATTTGGGTCGACACGTTAACCGTGACCTCTTTCTTTATTAGAAACGACTATAAGAGGTGCAGTGGATATACGAAATTGTGTCTATTTTAACTTTATGCTTTTTCCGACATTTTTGGTAGAGGAAACCTAGTGTTAAGTATACTCCTCAATTTTCGAGATATTGCGTATTGAAGGCGAAAATTAACGCCGCGTTTTATTTTGTCAGAATAAAGACAATGAAATTATTTTATTGTACCGATTGGGAATCGAATCTTTAGCTGAAGCGTTTACAACCACATCCTGTGCCGTTGCGCCATGAAAGGTTCAGAATTAGATTTTAAAGATTATTCTTAGCCACACACACACACACAACGGCTATATTTATGATTTTTATTTCGGCGCTCGCTCTCAGTGCGGCGTTGAGTTCTGCCACTCAACACGCAATGCCTCTAGAATTCGGCAGAAAGTGGGGAACAGAGTGTCTTAACACTAAGTTCCCTCTGCCTACCCTGCAGTGTGCGGGATACAGCGTGAAGCTGATTAGATTTTTTTTATTTCTTGGCTTGAGGCAAAGCACTGCATTCAGCTCCATATTCAGCACAATTTTGTTACTAGAGCGGCAGTGCATATACATAAAGAAACTTAATTAACAACTAACCATATACTATATTCAATTTGTATGGTAACTGCGTCACGACGGCGCTATTAAACTGTTATTTTAGTACTGTCTGAAGGCGATCACGTCATTCCTAAGGTGTGATTTGATATCACTTATTCTATATAGACTTTAGTATATGAATGGTTTTTTACGTTACGAGTATATTTGAGTCAATTTTTATTTATTTTTATATATTTTTTTTGGTTGTTGCATAGTAGGGCAGGCCTACCTTGCTATGCAACAAAGTATGAATCAAAAATACCTATATTTTCCTTTCAAAATAGGTATTCTTTATTTAAATAGACTAGAGACCAGTAGTGGCGCAGCGGCACGAAGTGTGACTGTAACACCGACTGGTTGTGGGTTCAATCCCCACTCGAGGAGATGAAATATTTACTTAAATTTATGTTTCTATTTCTTCGCTCTGGTGTCGAGGTTAAGCGCGAGTTCTGCCACTCAACACGCAAGGCCTCCAGAATTCGGCAGAAAGTGGGGACGGAGTGTCTCAATACTAGGTTCCCTCTGCTGCTATCCTGCTGTGTGCGGGATACAGCGTGAAGCTGATTTTTTTTAAATAGACTATAAGCACTTTTGATTCGTGGAATGAAGAAAATAATTAGTATACTATAGTAAGAATTGAATCCACAATATTTTATAACTCGTGTGATATCTCACATACCACTATGGCCACACTTTTAAATTTCATATTCTCTCACAGCTTTATTAAATATATAATAATTCAATATAAGAAATCAAAATTTCTTCGTATTTTTTTTTTTGGTTTTCCATATTTATATGAATATAATAAAAAACAAAAAAATTAACCGTACCTTAGTTTTGCCTTATTTATTTATAGTTTTGACGAATATTGTTTATTAAGAATTAAAAAATAATAATATATGGTCTACATATCCAATAGTTTTAAGTTTAATATTAATATGATTTAAGGTAGCTAGGCGCTATCGTTTATCTTGCACACAGCAGGAAACACTTAGAAAACCTAGTGTTAAGACACTTAGTTCCCATTTTCGTTGAATTCTGGAGGCATTGCCGTAAAACAATAGATTTCTTTTCCTAAAAGGGCGGAAAGTGGAAAATGACTATACGATATCAGTAACTATACTATACTATATTAGCTTAACGCATTATCCCTAGCGGGGTAGTCAGAGAGTACGGAGCGCTAAACGCTACGGTTATATCAGTAACTATTCCATAAAATACTAAAATGTTTATAACATACGAAAGGACAAACGGATATGACGAATCTAGAAGGATTTCGTAATTCTGTAATTCGTAACCATTAAAGCTATTTTTTAACTTCGCGCTGTATCCTGTACACAGCATGGTAGGCAGAGTGAACATGAGAACTTATTAGGGCACTTTTAACATTTTTTTAATCCACACTTAGGAAAGAAAACTACTTATTTAGAAAAAAATGAACGTAGTGGGACTCGAACCCGCTACGGAAACTGACCAGGTGCTCTGACCACTGAGCCATACGTTCAACGTATGGCGCTACGTTCAAATTTTTATACGTTTTCTAAATAAGTATTTATTAGAACGCCCCGTGTCCATTAATATACTTTCATTCTCCACTTTCTGCTGGAATCTGGAGGCGTTGCGTGTTGAGTGCGGAACTCAACGCCGTGCGACACTAGAGCGAAGACATTAAAATATGCATTTAAATAAATATTTAATTTCCTCAAGTGGGAATGGTACCCATAACCAATAGCGTTTACAATCACTTACTTGTGCCCCTGTCCCACGAATGGCCTCAATCCTAACTGTAATCTACTTGAGAAATGTTTTTTATCTCTTCTATAAATTAATTAGTCGATTCTCATTTCAGGTTCGTAAAAAATGTAAGCTTTCTGTACCTTCAAATTGGGTCCAGAATTATAATAATATAAGAATTTCTGTGTCCTTTATACAAATTATTGTAGGCATAAGTAAAAAATTGAGAATTTTTTTTTTACTAGTGGTGTTAAATCATTTTTAAGAATTGCTTTTCTTCAAAAATCAGTCGTACAATATAACAAGCGTATAATAATTTCGACGTAACCCGATGAGAACGTATGGTTTAGTTGGTCTGAGCGCATGACCGATTTCCAAAGAAGCGCGGGTTCTAATTCCACTACGTTCAAATTTGGATACGTTTTCTTAAATCAATCGCAACTTTGTTTTTTGTCTCTTCCCGCATAGCAAAATAGACAAAGGAAACCAAGTGTTGAAACACTCCTTCTTCATTGTCCCCCCAATTTACCAGACGTTGGGAGTTGAGTAATTGAACTCAACGCCGCGTTACTAGTAAAGAACTAGAGTGTGAGTCAGTAAGCCACAATATTTATCGATAAAGTTACTTTTTTGTTTAGAATAAAAAATATATAGTAGTTATTTAAGGCACGTACTAAATAAAAATAAAAATCTATCTTATAAGAAAGATAAAAGATAAATATTTTATAAGAATTATCTTGTAAAATATTTTTCTTTTATCTTCTGCGTATTAACGCAAAGGGAAAAGTCTAGGTTCCATCATCAAACATTTAACCGGAAGTCTGTACAGGAAGGATGAGGATGAGGAAGATGTGTGAAAACAAAAACAAATACAAAATATATAAGGAGAATGTAGTTTTTTCAAGCTTATGAAAATATACAGAAATTCAATTAAATAAATTAATATTATATATTATAGATAGAGGCCAGTCGTGGCGCAGGGGCACAAAGTGTGCCTGTAAATCGACTGGTTGTGGGTTCGATCCCCACTCGAGGAGATGAAATATTTATTTACATATATATTTTCATTTCTTTGCTCTGGTGTCGAGGTGAAGGCGCGGCGTTGAGTTTCGCCACTCACGTGTCGAATCTTTAAAAATTGTGATATTTTGCCATTCGGCACCCTAAATGCTAAATATGTTTATCTCCGCAATATATGAGAACCTAGTGTTAAGACACTCCGTTTCCATTAAAACACTTTCGTTCTCCACTTTCCGCTGAATTCTAGAGGCACTGCGTTTTAAATGGTGAAACTGAACACCGTGCTTTGCCTCGTTACCAGACCGAGTGGGAATCCAACCCACAACCTGTCGCATTTATAGTTGTACACTTGTGCCACTACGTCACGACTCGGCTAAAATAAATTTTGTCCATTTATATAAAATAAATCTAAATCAGCTTCACGCTGTATCCCGCACACAGCAGAGTAGGCAGAGGGAACCAAGTGTAAAGACACTCCGTTCCCCACTTTCTGCCGAATTTTGGAGGCATTGCGTGTTGAGTGGGAGAACTCAACGCCGCGCTTAACCTCGACACCAGAGCGAAGAAATGGAGATGTAAATTTAAGTAAATGTTTCATCTCCTCGAGTGGGGATCGAACCTGTGGGTTTCACAGTCACACCTCGTGCCACTGCGCTACGACTGGCCTCGTCCATTTATATAATTTTCTATAATTCAAATGAAAATCAAGATTAAAGTACGGAAGGCGTTTTCAGAGAAATAATGGTTGAAGAGTTACGAATGAATAAATATAGTATCCCGGAATCCCGTTGCTCCCGCTCCGCCGTCTCTGTACAACGGAAACTTAAAATAATACAATACTAAGATAGTAAGAACAAAGAACATTTAAACAGTTAATTTCTCGAAAACATTCACAATTTTGTACATTGTTCGGTTTGTTTTTTCGATAAAAATATCGTTGTTTTTGTGAAATAAATATATAAAAATAAATTAATGTGATTATATTACAATTAAATGATGTTTATATTTTTTTTTGTTTTCTTTGTCAACCCGGAGGCCAGTCGTGGCGCAGGGGCACAAAGTGTGACTGTAAAATTGACTGGTTGTAGGTTCGATCCCCACTCGAGGAAATTAAATGTTTATTTAAATTTTTATGTTAATTTCTTCGCTCTGGTGTTGAGGCAAAAGGCGGCATTGAGTTCCGCCACTCAACACGCAATGCCTCCAGAACTCGACGGAAAGTGGAGAACGGAGTGTCTTACCACTAGGTTCCCTTTGCCTTTATTTATTTTTTTATCTTTTTTATTTCTTTTTTAATATAACGGTCGAGGAATATAGTGTGGAGACACTATTTAAGTTCTGTTGTTCACTTTCAGTTCCACTTTCGAGTCCTTACGTGTTGAGTGGCGGAACTCTACGTTGCGCTCTGTGTTCTTACCAGAGTAGGATTTTACTCTACAATCGAACCCGCAATCGTCGTGTTTATAGCTAGACGCTGCATATCTGCGTCAAGAATCAATTTTATTTACATCTTTTAACCTTTACCTTTTCACAAATAGCGGAACCGTATAATTTCAAACATTCATACAAACAAACATGAATTTATTTTTAATATTGTCATAGTAGTAGCATAGTCTACGCACTAGTTACCAAAATTATGTTCAAATAAAAAAATTATTACGCTGCTTCAGTGAAACAAAGCACGGCGTTGAGTTCCGACGTAAGAAAAACATAGTGTTCTAACTCTATAACGGCCTTAATACTATGTTTTCTCTGCCTATCGATATGACAATTGAATATGAAAAGTAAAATATTATGTTATTTTAAACTTAAATTTCAAGGATTTTCTTTTTGTCTTCATTTGTTTTTTCTCTTCTTTTTGTTTTTTGTCGTTGTATTTGTACAACAATCTCTGTCGTAAAGCTTCGTTGAAATATCAAATACGAACTATGTCGACAACAATATGCATATTGAATATTCATTTTTGAATTCTTTTTGCTCACAGCTTACAAATATACCTGGCAAAATTTTTGTGTACTCAGTTATGGGTGTGTTTTTTTTCTATTTCTTCTGACAAATAAGAAAAAATGTATAGTGACTAAGAGAAGCCAGGTTGTGAGTTCCATACCCACTCGAGGAAATATTTTCTTTAATATTTTAGAAGCTAAGTAAAAAAAGCAAGAAGTACTACGCTATTACTTTTCAGGTGTAAGATATGTAGTAAAATTGTTAAAATATTTGTAGAGCACAGTTGTAAAATATATTGTTTTAACTTCCCGCACTTAACAGGGTAGGCAGAGGGAACCCGGGAGCCTAGTGTTAAGACACTCCGTTTCCGTTAAGACTTAATAATTTACAGAGCGATGAAATGAACGTAAAAAAACCCAAATAATAATTTTTGTAAAAATTTTCAAAAATATTATCATTAGCTGACGGAATCTAATATTAAGTAGTTCCCATAAAAACTTTTTCGATCCCCACGTTCTACCAAACTCTGAAGGCATAACGTGTTGAATGGCGGAACTCAACGCCGCACTTTGCCTCCTTATCAGTGAGAGAAAATGAAAATATTAAATATTAGATTTTCCCAAATGGATATTGAACCCAAGACTTGTCACGTTTTCCCCTGCGCCACGACTGGCCTCTAAAACTCTCTAACCGTAAAAGTAAATAAGATAATAATTATAAAACTACAAAATATGCTAACACTAGTCAAACAGAATACCCAAAGTGAGGTACCCTACCTTGCAAATTAAACTTAGATATACAAGATCTTATTACAAATTTGAAATGCAAATAACTTTGCGGATATCCCAAGTTCAGGTTTCTAGGTTGCTTTATTTCGGGAACCTTATTATTATGCAACTATCAAATGCTGAATTTCGAATGTATTTCAATTGTAATATTCAATAGGTACCAGATGTCACTGTTTATTATGAAATACTAGCTTCTCAGCCACACTTTGTGCGCGATTGGGATCGATTTTTTAAAATAAAGTAATGTTAGTTTATTCTTATTTTTAATGTCCTTGATGTTCATGTTTACTATTATAAAGTAAAAAAAAATGAGCTTCACGCTGTATCCCGCACACAGCAGGGTAGGCAGAGGGTACCAAAAGACGTTAAGACAATCCGTTCCCCACTTTCCGCCGAATTCTGGAGGCATTGCGTGCTCATTGGCGAAACTCAAAGCCGCGCTTTGCCTCGACACCAGAGTGAAGAAATGAAAATATAAATTTAAATAAATATTTTACTTCGTCAAGTGGGGATCGAACCCACAACTAGTCGATTTCACAGTCACACTTTGTGCCTCTGCTCCACGACCGGCCCCTTTATTTACTATCATTCACTTAATAAATCGTTCTAAAATAAATCTTCTTTAAAGATTTTATTTCATTTTATTAGCTAAGATTTCATATTACAAAAATGTTTAGTTATTTCAACTAACTAATTTAGGTAGGCGATCCTGTTAGGTACACGACAAACGCGATTTTTCCAGCGTAAATCCCGTTCAAACGGTAATTTTGGAAAATATATGTTGCTCCATAATCCTTGCTCTTTCAGTGAAGGTACCATAAAATCGTACCAGCTATTCCTGAGATTAGGCCGGACAAACAGAAAACAGACGAGCAGATAAAAAAAAAACCACACACCACCACACTCTTTTGGATGGAAACGTAAATTTCCGTTGTTTTCCGTTCCCATGTAATTTTCTCTATCAGTGCATTGAGAATCCAGTCCCAGTCGTTTCGAATGTGTGCTCTAACGCCCTATATTAATAATGTATCTCCTATCTCGAGTTAACGTCAATCTTCGATTGTTCCACATATCGATCCTATCTCTAACCTGCATGCCAATAACCAAACTTGGCTATGTCAACTTATGTTCAACGATAAATTTTAGGGCCCTCCTTGCCCTATCGACAATTCCGTTTTACGTAGAAATTTTAAATTAACGAAATTCTGATGTATGTGCTAAAATTATTACTGCTTGTAAAATTCCTTTAATCATAATTTTCAATGAAATAACAAATCTATAAGACCCAAAATATAAAAAAAGAATAAATATGAACAATATTAAAACTTAAAATTAATATCTTAAATTAGGTGCGTAAAACTCGAACTCGAACATATTGTCATTTTGAAGTAGGGATGCCCGATGTTAGAAAAACATCGATGATCGATCGACTTCGATGTTGACATCGATGTCAACATCGAAGCTAAATCATTGATGTTCGATAAAAATCGAAAGAAAAACATCGATGTTAGTCAATATTGATATTTTTTTGCATATATCGTCGTCAATAAATAAAACAAACCGGAGCGAGTCGGGCTCCCCCACCTAGGGTTCCGTACAAAAACCCTTTCATCTGATACCTCACTTGAACTTAGTGACCTTAAAATCAAATTTTTGGACGCCCCCCCCCCCCCCCCCCCCCCCCCCCCCCCTCCCCNTTTTTGGGCGCCCCCCCCCCCCCCCTATTTTAGGCTATATTTTTTTAAGGATAAGGATTTCATCACAAATGTGTAGTTTTCAGATTCTTTCTTAAGCTAGTACTACCTGTAGATGCTAATTTCAGATCCAAATTTCATAATTCTAAGTCAACCAAAACAATCTTAATATTTTTGATTATCTTTATAGTGTCGGAATACGCGTTTTTTTGCGATATAAACGGCCATATCTCTTTTTAAATAAATGTAGAAATATTTTTTTTCGGAAAATCATGGGACCGTAACCTCAGTATATGGTTTGAATTTCAATTCGATATGTCCAAGCGTTCTTGAGATAAAGGCTCTTAACAGACAGATAGACAGACGGACGGATAACAAAGAGATCTTATAAAGGTTCCTTTTTTCCTTAAATGGTACGGAACCCTAACAACTACAAAATAACACGACTTTTTAATTAAAACAAAAATCAACAGGTTATGAAATATTTAAAACATTAGGGAGTAAAAACACATTATACGTATGTCCCAATATTTTTTGTCAATCGACTGTAAAAGTAATAATTTTGAAACAACGTGTACGCGATTAAATATCGATTATGAGTCTCAGCTGACATCGACTTTACTATGTTTTAGTTAATGCAACATCCATGTTAAAACATCGATATTTTAACTGCTAACCTCGATGTTCATCGAAAATCGATGACCATTGGGCATCCCTATTTTGACGCTTCTTCTCATGTCTTTTATAATTTTATAATTTATTGGTAGTTTGAGATACCTCATTACTAACCTATTTTTATGTACATATATATTGTTTGGCATAACTCGAAACGCCATAAACTAACAACTAAACTGAAATGAAGATACTCCATTTTTTAAAAATTTATTAGAAACTAGCTGCTCGCCCACGGCTTCGCCCGCTTAAAATACTTGATTATTGATTTAATAAGCAGAATTGATTGACAACTATAATGACTTCTAATATGATTTTTTTACGACATTATCGTTAAAGAATTTTTGATTGTTTTAAATAAAAAAATACGACCATTGTTGATATTTGATATTTATAAAATATACATAAAGCTAATTATTTATTACACGTATATATTTTTGTAACTTTATGTTCTTTTTACCTATATAATATACTCTGTTAAATGTGCTGATGTCAGTGAATAATTTAATTTACTCATTCAGAAACAGCCTTAAATGTTAAATTATTGATTTGAAGGATTCATAATATTCTTTGTAAAATAACTGTAATAATTGCATATTAACTCCTGTACAGTTTTTAAATTAGTTACATATATTATATGAACGAACCAACCAAAAAATCTTTGTATTTACTTGATATTTCTTTCAAGATCGTTCTTTATCTCTGTGTTGAATTAA
>JAAIXJ010000682.1:56224-115237 GCA_013403705.1 Heliconius hermathena
TTCCATCCAATCAAGGGATGAAATTTTCATCCCTTTAGGGTTAAAATTTTTCAAATTCCCTTCTTAGTGGATGTCCAGAATATGAAAATAAACATCTGCCCAAATTTCACGTTTCTACCATCAGCGGTTACGGCTCTGCGTGCGTCTTACCTCAGTCAGTCAGCACAAGTCCTTTTATATATATAGATATAGCTGGGTTGGCACAGATAAACTAGAGTCAAAACACTCCATTTTTCCCTCTTCGCCTTAATTTGAGTTATTGCGTGTTGTGTATATTTTTATATTTTTATTTTTTTTGCTTCATGCTGTATTCTTCATGTGCGGGATAGGCAAAGAATATCTCTACAGCTGAGAAGAGAACTTAATATTAGGATACTCTGTTCTCACTAAGACACTCCCGCTCTCCACTTTCCGCCGAATTCTAAAGGCGTGAAGTGACGGAATGCAACGCCAACACAAGTATTTTATTTCCTCGCATGGAAATCGAACCCACAATCTATCGTCCTTATAGCGACGACTGGCGACAATTACTAGTTATTCTCTCAAAAATCCCCCCAATGCTTTAGACAAAGAGATGTTCAAAGACATGGTATCTCATAATGTACTATGTTTTATATCTCAATTTCCCTTTAACGCAAGAGTGGGTTCCAAATCGAGATATCAATCTTAGCCCTCACTAGTTAATGATACGTGGGTATACAATATGACTGTGTTTGGAACTGATATCGTGTATATTATGGACATCTTTAGTTTATCATGATGAAAAAATATATTAAACATATTTTTCTGTTCTTGTTTTTGGGAAAAACATTAGATCAGTTTATTATATTCTTCTCAATTATTATCGTAGCTAGCAATAGCGATTATTATTTATCTCTTTCTTTCTCTTTCTCTCTCTCTCAAATAAATTTGTAGTTTTGTGAGTAGAATGTTTGTAGAGCTTAAGATAGCACTGAGTGAAGAAGTTTGAAAAGTCAACTTCTATGTTATTAAGCAATTGACCGTAGACAGTTGAGATTTGGTCTGCGATTTCTTTGGAAGCCTATACTAAAGTCAGTAAGGATATTTCAATAGTCAAATGGAATAAAAGAAGATTTTACGCTTTACTTTCAAGTAAAATCCAAGTCAAGGTGGTATATTATTAAAATAAATAAATCAGCTTTACGCTGTATCCCGCAGACAGCAGGTTAGGCTGAATGGGAACCTAGTGTTAAGACACTCCGTTCCCCACTTTCTACCGGATTCTGGAGGCATTAGGTGTTAAGTGGCAGAAATCAACGCCGCGCTTTGCCTCGACACCAGAGCGAAGAAATGGAAATATAAATGTAAATAAATATTTCATCTCCTCGAGTGGGGATTGAACCCACAACCAATCGCGTTTACAATCACACTATGCTGCGCCACGACCGGCCTCAAAATTCGATAATCAATACATTTTTAAGTATTATATTTATTAAAATAAATTCTTAAAAATATATCGACATTATAACTTAAATGTAATTAAGTACCACTCAAATATATATAATTAGAGAATATACAGTACAGTAATTATGCTAAGTGATGGAAGAGCAATTAACTTTAGCAACTATCGCGTTACAGACTACTTGGATGTCGCCGATATTAATTGGTTAAAGGTTTTAAACAAACACATTTCACTTCATACTGTAATAATTTTTCCTTTGGAACTGATATTTTTTTTATTTTTTTACTTGTTTTTGGGTGGGTAAATAGGCATGGTAATGTACTTCTGCTGTAGTTCTAGATATTATTATTTAGACAGGATTTTCTGGAGGCATTGCGTGATGAGTTCTGCCACTCAACACCCCATGCCTCCAGAGTTTGGCGGAAAGTGGGGAATAGGAGTATGTCCTTAACACTAGGTTCCCAAGTTCCCTCTGCCTACTCTGTTATATGGGGGATACGGCGTAAAGCTGGCACAGTTCGCAAATTAGTAAGACATATAATATCAACTAAAGAAAATTATTATTTTCTTAAAAATATTTTTATTTTCTTTAGATCAAACTGGTTTCTGCCATAAAATTTATAATATTAAGAAAACCAAATTGAGGAAGCATATAAAATATGAAGAAGAAGTATAAATATATTTCCTCAACGTATAAACGATGGTGAATTTGTAGAGCATGCTGGTCTAACCCACTGCAATTTACGACGTAGACCGTTCTTACCGTAACATTAATCCAGGTCACAGGCACATTTGTCTCCACATTAACTCGAAAGATAAATTTTTACTTAACATATTTACATATTTTTATATTTATCGCTTCGAATATGTTGATTAAATTTAAGTTGTCAATGTTTTATAGGTCAATATAAATTATATTTTGACATGAATAGAATTTTAAAAAACACATTTGATACAAAGTAGATTTGAAAAATAAAAAAAAGAAAACACTTTACACGAACGTATCTGTACAAATTTAAAGTTCAGGCAGAAAATATTTCTAGATACGCCCACGTACATTCAGGTAAGAGAGAGAGAGAAATACCTAAGATACTCAGTTTTCCGCATTCAACACTAATTTGAAACATTACCTGTTGAGGAGTGGAACTCAATGCCGCGGCTTATCTTACCACACCGAAAATATAAGTTATTCCCACAAGTGGGGGTGAATTCACAGCAATGGTATTATAGTCAGATGCTTTACCCACTGCGCCGTAAAGATATTTATTTTTCATATAATATATATTTAAGCTTAGTTAATTATTACCCACTCCATCAGTTGATAAGTATGTTGCTATTCAATGGATTGACTAATTCTGCCATTCGCTTGGAAGTAATTTTAATCTAACCTGAGAGGATTTAAACGGCTCATTGGAATTTTAAATGGGTCTTCTAAATATTTGTTGGTTCGATTCCCACTCGAAGGAATACATTGTTAATATTTTCATTTCCTCGCGCTGGTAAGAATGCAAAGTGCGGCGTTGAGTTTCGCATTTCAAAACGTAATGTCTCGAGGATTCGGAAAGTGGAGCACGTAAGTTTTTTAATAGGAACGGAGTGTCTTAACACTAGGTGCCCAGGTTTCTTTTGCCTACCCTGTTATATTTCCGGAATACAGCTTAAAGATAAAAAATATATTTTTATGTTAAATATTCAAGGGCTTACTGGACAGCGACGGGGTCTGACTTTAAGTGCTATAATTAGGGTGCCATCTCTATCTCGGCCTAAACTAATTTTGATTTATCTGCCCTTGCTAGATAAAGCACGACGTTGAGTTCCACCATTGAACACCCGAAAGGCATTTAATTTTCATTGTATTACTAATACATATTGGTTAAAAAAAAATTCTAAAGGTTTTTTAAAACAAGAAAGGAAACCGTAAATCAAAATTTACACATTACTAGATCGCCCGTAAAAAGATTCGTATGAATTATGCCATAACTAATGCAAATTGATAGCCGCTATCGTTGCTCCGTGCCCGAATAAAATTAGCATAAGCGTATGACTTTAATACCGTATCTTATAGGGCTATTTTGATACTTAAAATGATTAATTGCAATTTTTTTTGGTAAAATATGAATGTAATTTGAATTAATTTACTTTCACGATTTTATTCGGAGTATACCAACCCTACTAGAGGGAACCTAGTCTTAAATTCAAATTCACAATATTCATTAGTCAAATAGACCAGGACAGTCATTGAGGCTAGTCGTGGCGCAGCAGCATAAGGTGTGACTGTAAAACCGAGTGGTTGTGGGTTCGATCCCCACTCGAGGAGATGAAGTATTTACTTAAATTTATATTTCCAATTCTTCGCTGTGGTGTCGAGGCAAAGCGCGGCGTTGAGTTCTGCCATTCAACACGCAATGCCTCCAGAAGTCGGCAGAAAGTCGGGAACGGAGCGTCTTAACGCTAGGTTCCCTCTGCCTACCCTGCTGTGTGCGGGATACAGCGTGAAGCTGTTTTTTTTTTAAATAGACTATTGTAAGTAATTTGGAATCGTCGAATATATAAAAAAAGCTACTACCAATTCGGAAGGCAAACTTAGAAACCATTGTGGAATTTTAATATATACACGTATACTCAGACTCATAAAAGATTTATTAACTTTTTGGAGGCGAAAACTTGGCGTAAGAAGCTTATCTTTATTTCTCGTTCCTATCGTATGTCACTATTTACTACTATGACATTATGCATATTTGCTGAACAAACAGAATATTATATAATAGTTGTTATCTTATTGAAGCACCTGTATTACCTGCATCTTTAAAAACATCTCCTAGAGAATCTCGAGCTCTTAGGTTATAAATAGATCTTACGGCTATTTTTTGGAGAATGAATATTGAATATATATCATTCTATAAGATAAAATACTATAGTGGACTAGTCCAATTTCAACGTTCGTCATTTGTCTTACTTTTTTAATTGTGTGTTCCAGATGAGTGTTTCACTGGAGTTTGGAATCTGTAGTTATACATAAGAAAATTGTTGATTCCGACACATTGAGAGGTTCCCCTTTAATCACTAGGCTAAAATTATGTTCTTTAATTTCATAAAATTCATTAAAAATCATAACAAAGTTCAACACTTACGTTGTTAATCAATAGGGCACTATGACTATTATGGGTGTCGATACACCCATGAGGCCAGCGTGTGGTAGAAATTGCGCGTGAGAACGACCATTTCTCTAGTGGGTTCAAGAGCTACACAGAATTCAGGAGAATACACAAAAGTGCAAAGCGCTGTGACTAAAATTAAAGAGTGTAGCGACTAACCTACTCTACCTGGGTGTCTTTACACTCATATAGGCTGTAAGGGTTAAGTTAATTAAACATGTGCCATCACTATAGCTTAATTTATTACAATAATTACAACAAATTATTTTATCTGACATATACTGAAGGGAGATATGTCAATTAATTCATTTTATTAAGGTTTATCACTTAAATTTTACATAATTATTCATTTGCGACAGACCTTAATTCTTCGTTCTTTAGAGGCGCGAATTAATCGCGCCTCTAAAGAACTTTCAGTTTTTAACAATATGGTAGGAAATTATATATCTATCGAATAAGGCATATTTTAAAACACATTTTCAAATAAATCTGAGCTTACACACCAACCTATATACTACTTACTACTACTATACAGTAGAGCAGTCATTTCCTGTACTTTAATCTATTAGTAAATTTCATTGTTCGAGCTCTAAACCTCTACATCTCTCATTTTATGTAATAATCGATTTATAAATGACTGCATAGTATACACAAATTCGTGACCACATTACGTTGTTTATCGTAGTCTTATAGTATGCATAAAAATATACATTTTTGAAAATTAAAAAAAATTACCCTAAAGATAATCATACGTCACTTCAACGTTCGAAATATTTTTTCATTAAAGTTACTGACGAAAGTGGTGCACTTATCGAAGCTATGTACATATATAGATATGGGTGTATATTGCAAGAACCGATGGTCAACTGAAGTAGCAGGTACGACCCGTTTGGTGGCGCATGGATTTTCAAAATTAATTACGTCGATTCGACGTAGTTTATCTATCTAGGGTTAAATAAATATTTCACGTCCTCGAGTGGGAATCGAACCTACAACTAATCTATTTTACACAGTGAAAATCACAGTTTGTGACCGGCTTCCTATCAGTAGTTATTTGCAATATTACGTACCTAAATCGTCTCTTTTATCTTAAGTTAATAGGGTATCCAATTTAAAAGATCTCTCTCTTAAGCCCAAATAATTAGAGTAGCTATATATATGTGGTATCTTTATATGCTGGTTAAACCAAGGTTACAAGATAATAACTCATTAATATAATATAACCAACCAGTCTTCTGATATAACGAAGTTTAGTGCTCGATAGCGACTCGGTTAGGCTACAATGAACCAAGTGAGAATTAAAGTTAATTTTAAGATTTAACTTAAGATTTTTAACTGTAGTTAAGTAACAATGAGTGAAGTGAATTTGCAAGCATTGGCTGGGACAGGTGGGTTTTTTCATATGGACACATATTATATTTCCTTAACTATGGTGCTATTTTTAGGACAAGCTTTCGTAATGCCAAAAAATATATTTATTTATCTCTATAAATAAATAACTTTATAAATAAATAACGATAGCATATTTCAGATATTGTATAGATTTTTGTATAAAAAATATATTTAAAAGATGAATATATGAAAGAAATGACTATGTCTAATTCTACGTAGTACCTACATATATTGGTAAGAAATTCTATACAAATATATCAATTTGTACATATAAAAATTTTAATTAAACAAATTTATAAATGAAACGAATTGTTGCCCGTTACTTCCTTTTCTTCGACTGTTAAACTTAATATTTCCCGTTTTTCCTTTCCTGTAGAAATTTTGGAAATTTCCTCTTGCTAGTCTCAAATTTTTTAACGTATACGAATATAGTCAATGGTCTTCTCCAATAAATGCACTATCTATACAAAATTAAAAAAAATATACTTTTTGGAACACTAGTTCTTTAGATTAGCTCGTTCAAGCAAACAAACACTTAAGCTTTATATTATTAGTACATAAAACTGGCAACCATAAAAAAATATCAGCTTATAAAACTCGAAAAAAAGTGATTTTAATTTCTTTAATTAAGAAGTTTCCCCATCGCGAGTGCTCTCTACACGAATACATTTAAATATTAATCACTGTTAGCTTTGATTTATTATTAAATTTTCAATCAGTATAAGTGAATGAATAATTTTCATTTCCTCGCCATGGTAATAAGACAAAACGCGGCGTTGAATATTTCTATTTAACACGCAATGTCTTGAAAATTGTGCGAAAAGTGGGAAGTCTTAACATTAGGTTCCCTCTAACTATCCTGTTATATGCGGAATACAGCGTGAAGCGAAAAAAAAGAATATAACAAAGCTGCTTTTTCGATTTTTATTTGTACTGTAATGGATTTCCTATGTATATTCTTCAGCTAAATGTTTAATTTTGAAATTCCTTTAAATATAAAACCTATGAACTATAATCTCTATATATAATAATATCTCTATATATAATAATATCTCTATATATAATAAGACAGTAAAAATATTTTGTCTGTACATTTAGTAATTTTGACTGAAATGGATAGAGGGACACTTAAAAAGAATAATAGAAAGCAAAAAGATTTTTTTTGAATTTTTTGTCTGTCTGTCTGTCTGTCGACATATTTTTGTCCGCATTTTTCTCTGAAAGTACTGAACCGATTTACTTGAAAATTTCACCAATTGCTTTGTTTTAACTCAACTTAACTACTAAAGTTTAGTTCATCAAAATCGGTTCATTAAAAAAAAAGTTATCGTCATTTGAAAGAAGTCGTAATTAATTCAACACAGAGATAAAGAACGATCTTGAAAGAAATATCAAGTAAATACAAAGATTTTTTGGTTGGTTCGTTCATATAATATATGTAACTAATTTAAAAACTGTACAGGAGTTAATATGCAATTATTACAGTTATTTTACAAAGAATATTATGAATCCTTCAAATCAATAATTTAACATTTAAGGCTGTTTCTGAATGAGTAAATTAAATTATTCACTGACATCAGCACATTTAACAGAGTATATTATATAGGTAAAAAGAACATAAAGTTACAAAAATATATACGTGTAATAAATAATTAGCTTTATGTATATTTTATAAATATCAAATATCAACAATGGTCGTATTTTTTTATTTAAAACAATCAAAAATTCTTTGACGATAATGTCGTAAAAAAATCATATTAGAAGTCATTATAGTTGTCAATCAATTCTGCTTATTAAATCAATAATCATGTATTTTAAGCGGGCGAAGCCGTGGGCGAGCCGCTAGTTGTAAATATTCGTATTAAGACCTACTTACAAATAAAGATGGCAATGCTGATGTAAACGCTACAGTTTTGAATTTGATTTCCAGGGAATGATTTATTTTTAATCGAGGCCAGTAATGGCGCAGGGGCCACGCGAGGATTTTTTTTAAATGTATATTTCCGTTTCTTCGCTCTGTTGTCGAGGCAAAGCGCGGCGTTTAGTTTCGCCACGAAACACAATGCATTGAGAATCCGAGGGAAAATGGGGAGCGGAGTGCATTAAATTTACTTTTATTTAATAAGAAAACCATTCAACAATGAAATTGTAAACTTCCTTTAGACACTTATTGATTCAACAGACTGACCTACTTTAACTTGTTTATGTCACTTCAGTCGGATTAGTATTTAGAGGTTTACTAGATCGAGTTAAGGGCCAGTTGAAACTTGGTTTGGTTGGTTAAACTTAAACTCAAGTACCTACTATCGCTAAAGCGTATGTTGCTACTTTTTAATAGTTAAATAGATGTTTAATCATATTTACGCTATATCCCGAACACAGCAGGGTAGGCAGAGGGAACCTAGTGTTAAGATACTCTGTTCCTCACTTTTTGTCAAATTTTTCCAGACATTGCCTTTTGAGTGGCGCAACGTAGGGCTTTTGCCTTGATGAAAAAGCAAAGAAATGAAATTATTAATAAATAATAATTCATTTCCTCGAGTGCAGATCGTAGCTACATCCTTCACGTTACTCTAACACCGTACCCTTGCGCCACGACGACCTCGAATAGATATTTGCTTAAATATAATATTTACTTTATGTTAAATATAAGTTTTGTTTAGTTAATTAGGCAGAAAGAACCTAGTGCTGAAACACTCCGTTGCCACTTTCCAATTTTCCAATGGTGGAACATAATGCTACAATTTGTCTTCTTGTCAAAGCAAAGAAATGAAAATATTTTATTCCCCTTTATAATAATCTAATTTACAACTATCGCGCTTACAGTCAAACTTTATGCCACTGGGCCACGACGACCTCTATTCATATAATACATGAATGTATTAAGTTAATACTCCACGCCACTCAACACTCAATACCTTCACAATTTAGCGAAAAGTGGGAAACGGAGGTGTCTTAACACTAGGTTCCTAGGTTCCCTTGCATTTGCGGGACACAACATGAAGCTGAAAAAAAAAACCAATTACATTAATCTAGTCCAAGCCGGAAGTCGCGAGACTAATGAAATATAAAATACAATTTATTTCGATTGGCTATTAACTTATGTAAACAGCGCTTCGATTAAAACAGTACAAATTTTCATGTTTGATTTAAATTGTATGAAATTTTACAGCTACATTATGTTCCAGCAATAATATAATATATATAACTATTATTTGTTGAATTTCCACGTGTTAATAATATACAAAACCATTATATATTGAAATTATACTAAAATACTGAAACGAGATTGAAATTGCATAGATATTTTGTACCATCATTTAATATTTAAGAATAGTTGAAGATTGGTTGTGTGACTGTAAACGTGACTGTTTGTGGGTTCGATTCTCACTCAAAGAAAAAAATATGTATTATTTTCATTTCTTCGCTCTGGTGTCGGGAAAAAGCGTGGCGTTAAGGTCCGCCACTCAACACGCAATATCTCCAGAATTCGGCAGAATTTCTCCATAAAGTGAGGAGTGGAATGTCTTAACAGGGCTCCTTCTTCCTACTCTGCTGTGTCCGGAATACGGCGTGAAGCTAAAATAAACCTATAAGTGGTGTTATTGGCCTCTATTCAAATTTGGAGATGTAAAGAGAAGAGCTTGTATATTTGATGAATGTAAATTAAAGCTTCACTTGGCTCACAAGTCCCAGGGAATGTTCTGAGCTCAACACCCTGTTACGTGATAGACTCGCGTACGATGAGTCCATAGAATGCTAAGTAACTATTTATCTTTCTATGGAATATCTTCTCTCTCTCTTCTTCCTCCGTTATCAACTAATTTATCATATTCATTATCAAATACGGTATGTAAGATTTTAAAATGCAGTCTTTAAGCGGAGAAGTCTTAATATAAATAAATTATCTTTATCTCAAAATTACTTCAAGGAAGAAAAAAAACAAGCTTCATATTACTTATTTAGATTAGAAAACGTATAAAAATTTGAACGTACCGGAACTCGAACCCGCGCTTCCTGAAAACCGACCAGGCGCTCTTCATATTTTTGTCCACATAGGAGGGTTGACAAGTCCTTTCTAAGCTCTCCACACAATATGCGAAAATTTCATTCTCATTTACAGTTAGACTCAGTCAGACGCTGCGCAAAAATCGCCGAAAAATATAAAAACAAATGAATCAGCTTCACGCTGTATCCCGCACACAGCAGGGTAGGCAGAGGGAACCTAGTGTCAAGACACTCCGTTCCCCACTTTCTGCCGAATTCTGGAGGCATTGCGTGTTGAGTGGCAGAACTCAACGCCGCACTTTGGTCGACACTAGAGCGAAGAAATATAAATATAAATTTAAATAAATATTTCATCTTCTCGAGTGGGGAGCGAACCCACAACCAGTCGGTTTTACAGTCACACTATGTGCGCCACGACCGGCCGAAAAATATGTGAAGATAACAAATACATATTCCAGCAGACTTGTTTAATTTAGATCCAAAATATCCAAAAGCTAAATGACTTTCTCCTTTCAACATTCCATTGTTTGTTTCAATCTATTATATCGCACGAATTGATTTGAAGTTTTTAATTACGTCTGAGCGTTACTATGAGATTTTTGTATAACAGCTTATTGAAGGATCTTTCCACGTTATGAGAAATGATACTTGATGACTACTGTGATTGATGAATGAATGATGAATTTTGGGTTTGGATGGTAAAAGCTATCGAAGTGAAAGGCCGTCGTGGGATTGGGGCACAAGTGTGTGACTTGCTCAGGTAACGAGACAAAGCACGGCGTTGATTTCTGCCTCTCAACACGCAATGCCTTTGGATTTCGGCGAAAAATGGTGAGCGAAAATGTCTTAATGAGAATGGAGTATCCATATTCCAGAAAGATTCCGATTACATACAATGTCTCTTAATTAGGTGGAAAGCGGAGAATCTTAATATAAGGTCTCTAACTTTAATATACTCTAATAACTTAATCTTATACTCTAATAACAACATAAATAAGTTGAAACAAGCTATAAAAATTTCGACGCAGCTTGGCGAGAACGCATGGCTTAGTGGTCAGAGCGCCTGGTCAGTTTCCAGGAGGCGCGGGTTCGAGTCCCGCTGCGTTTAAATTTTTATACGTTTTCTAGATAAGTATTTTCTTTCCTAAGTGTGGAATAACACTTTAAAAATGTTTAAAAAATGTTTAAAAAACTTAATCTTAATATGGGTAGTAACTCTCTGCTTAGTCGTAGCTTTTTTTTATGGAAAAGAGAAGACAAACGAGCGTACGGGTCCAAACACTGTTGAATGTTTTATAAGCTCAGTAATTTAGTGCATTCTTCGAGTCATCCATCGTATAATTAAAGTTTAAAGTTTACTTTAACTTTTGTTATTATTTCGTATCATAGGTTTCCAAAGTAAAAGACTTTGAAATAGATTCAACATATTTATAATGTGTTTATTTTAAAATTGTTTTGGATGATTTTAAAATAGTTCAACTAGTGGCTTCGCGTACGTGGACTATACATTTGTTATAATTGTTAAATATATTGTGTTTGAGGCCAGTCGTGGCGCAGCGGCACGAGGTGTGACTGTAAAACCGACTGGTCGTGGGTTCGATCCCCACTCGAGGTGATTAAATATTTACTTAAATTTATATTTCCATTTCTTCGCTCTGGTGTCGAGGTTAAGCGCGGCGTTGAGTTCTGCCACTCAACACGCAATGCCTCCAGAATTCGGCAGAAAGTGGGGAACGGAGTGTCTTAACACTAGGTTCCCTCTGCCTACCCTGCTGTGTGCGGGATACAGCGTGAAGCTGATTTAATTTTTTTGTAATAGATTTATTATATTATTTTTTTTATTATCAATATATATAATATTTTTTTTTATTATTATCAATATATATAATAATATATAATATATATAACAATATTTGATATTTTTTTTTATTTATAAAACAAATGAAATAGAATAAATACTAAATAGTAAGGGAATTTCACTAAAATACAATAGTGAAAATTGCATTTGAACCGATTAAGCCGTTTCTGTAGAAAATACGGACACAAAATTAAAAAAAAAAAAACTATGCTTTGGGTTCTATTTGATTTATAAATACACGAATGCATTCTCGTCATCGATTGCGATCCATTGCGAACCTCACCACTTTATGGAATTTGTGATAGAGATATTTTCTCTTGTCTTCAGTATTCTCAACAACAACAAACTTTTTCAAACTTTCGCCACTTACTTACACTGTATTCCTAGCGGGATAGTCAGAGAAAAAGGAGCGCCAAAATTATGGTCTCTACGTACCTCTTTCTTTTTTTTCTCACCGTGACGTCCTCGCTAGTACCTGCCATTCTGTGTATCTCTTCATTGCGGATCAGCTGAGCTGACTCAGCATATTCTACAAATTAATATTTTGTTTATTCTTCTTCTGTAATACCCATGTTTCGCTGCCGTATAACACTGTATTGTATACGGCCAAACGTACAGCTGTGCTGACGTTTGGTTTGTCGTAAATAATGAAGTTAGGGCTCCGTTAACCTTGTTACTAGCAGCAATACGCCTTTCCATTACAATTTCATTCAAATACCAGAACCTTTGTCTTATTCACATTCAGGCTTAGACCATTATTTTACACCCTTCTTTTAAAATGGCGATTAATACCTGCAACTCGTATTCTTAAATGCATGATGCAAAGAGGACTGCGTCATCTACGTATAGCAGGCAATTGACGTTCAAGTCACCTACTTTTACTCCCATGTCACTTTGTTTCACTCCTTGGAGGCAGCTATCCAAATACTAATTAAACAACCAAGTTGACATGGCACATTCTTGTTTAACACTCCATTAGACGTCAAACCAAGCCGACATACCACCTTCTAATCACGCGCAGGCTGAGTAATATCTGTAAAGAGACTTTACAGAATACAATAAGGGTCCGCTGACATTGTACCGGGGTAGTATCTCCAATAATTTTGTTTTCACAACTCTGTGAAACGCTTTTTCCAAGTCCATAAAAGCACAGAAAACTTTTTGGTTACCGGCCAAAATTTTTTCCGTAATCATGCGGAGGGAAAAAAATTTGATCCATACACTCTCTTACGGGTTTAAAGCTTCCTTGAGCCTCTCACAAAAGCCTTTCAGATCTCTCTTATATTCTTCTTGCTAATATTTAGCATAAACTCTACTACCCAAGCTAATCAAACTGATAGCTATGACTTGCGCAGTCTATCTGTGAACCTTTGCCTTTATACAAAGGCACTATGATTGTACCTCGCCAATCGACCTCCCCTGATTTCCAGCATAAATTGCACAAAAACCAATAGAACAAGTCCAAGATTCGGGCCCCCTTCAAGCTGGGTTATCCCCCTTCAAGCTGGGGATAACCCAGCTTGAAGGGGGCCCGAAGCAGTCTCGACAGATAGTGACCTGACTGGTACGGTGGTGTCTAGTAAATCGGTCGTATCATTGGCCTTCGCTTGGTCTCAGTCACACAAACAACATCCAAATCTCTGTCATCCATCAAATTTAATAATTAATTCATCTTCTCTTACATTCCACGTTGCTATTTGTAGCTCCGTCCTCCACCTCCCACCGTTCCGGACATGGCGTGTTGGCCGACCGAAGCAAGCTTTCTCTTAGTTTCCTAACTTCCACCACCTTTTCTCATTATATGACCAAAATAACAAATAAAACATTGCTCAATTATTGAAAAGAAACGCGTCTTTATTTTGAGCTCAGACAGTATGGACTCATTTTGCAATATGTACGTAGTTACGTTGATATGTAGGTACTTAATAGATGTTGATGAGCTTCACGCTGTATCCCACACACAGCAGAGTAGGCAGAGGGAACCTAGTGTTAAGACTCTCCGTTCCCCACTTTCTGCCTAATTCTGGAGGCATTGCGTGTTGAGTGGCAGAACTCAACGCCGGGCTTAACCTCGATATTAATTGTACATATATCTATATAAAGTTTTGCGTCTCTTTAGAATCGCAAAAACAATATTGATTTATTATATAACAACCCGAGTATAACAGTAATAAATTAACAAATATTTGTAAAGATGTTACTGTATTTGGCTACTGTAATATTTCTTATCTTATCTATTAATTATAAGCTAACATTTTACGCTTATGCAGTAGTTTGCCATAAGAAAAAGCAGCTGAAAGCCGCGTGGCAGTCTTTTAAAATCATATTGAAATAACTGAAGGAATTTCACTTGTTTTTTATTTTAAAATTTAGGAATTCTAAAAGTATTTAAAGAATGCAGTAGGAGGAATCTAGTTTCACTTCGCTTGATTCTCTATTTATCGCACAAAAAAAATTATTTCTTTTTTTGCTTCAGTTCTCATTTATAGCAATTTTCGAGGCATTGCGTGTTGTGCTCAACACCGCGCTTTACCTAGTTACTAGAGCAAAGAAATCATAATATTAATAAATAATAATTCATACTTTTTAGAAAACTATGGTATGGCTTAGTTGGTCACTTGGACGGTTTCCAAGAGGAGGGGGTTCAAATCCCGCTACGTTCAATTTTTTATAGTTGTTTTCTAAGAAATATCTTTCTTTCCTAAGTATTGAATAACACTTTAAAATTGTAAAAATAAATAATAATGATCACACAACTGTCGCATACAGTCACACCTTTGTGCCGCTGCGCCACGACGGCGTTATCTAAATATCATTATAATCAAAAAATATATATAATACTTAGAATTTTTCATAATAAAATCTGAGAAATACCTTATTTCACTGTACTGTGTACTATTTTATTTAGTAGCAAATTATATTGGTTAGTCGAGGGTACTTCGCGTTTCACTAAAGTTCCATCGAGGCTGTAAAACCGCAAGGACTCTCAAAGCCTTATGTAAAATGAATAAATTAAATTATTAAACTATTTAAAATTTTATTTAATTGAGGCCACTGTGGCACAGGGGCAAAAGCGTGTGACTGTAAACACGACTGTAATGAGTTCAATTCCTACTCGGGGGAACGAAATATTTAATATTTTCCTTTCCTCGTTCTGGTAACGAAGTAAAGTGTTTCCTTGAGTTCCACCACTGTGTGTTCCACAAAGTACAATGCTTCGAGAATTCGGTGGAAAGTGAGGAACGGAAGTGTTTTAATGGGAACCACGTGATGCGCGAGCGGCATGCACCATGCATGTGTAGCTATAAAAAAATATTACTAGCATTTATTATAATATTATAAAACTATTTCAGTGAGTTACAATGTTCGGCAGTAGACACGATCGTAATAGGTTCTATCTCGACTCGGTGAAAACATATATATATATATATATATATATATATATATATATATATATATATATATATATATATATATATATATATATAGATATATATATATATATATATATATATATATATATATATATATATATATATATATATATATATATATATATATATATATATATATATATATATATATATATATATATATATATATATATATATATATATATATATATATATATATATATATATATATATATATATATATATATATATATATATATATATATATATATATATATATATATATATATATATATATATATATATATATATATATATATATATATATATATATATATATATATATATATATATATATATATATATATATATATATATATATATATATATATATATATATATATATATATATATATATATATATATATATATATATATATATATATATATATATATATATATATATATATATATATATATATATATATATATATATATATATATATATATATATATATATATATATATATATATATATATATATATATATATATATATATATATATATATATATATATATATATATATATATATATATATATATATATATATATATATATATATATATATATATATATATATATATATATATATATATATATATATATATATATATATATATATATATATATATATATATATATATATATATATATATATATATATATATATATATATATATATATATATATATATATATATATATATATATANAATGTGATAACATACCCACCAGCAAGAATAATCCTATATAAATTCACTATTTCACTTTAATTTATTTGTGTCATCAACATGGAATCTATCAAGGACTGCAAGACTAAAGGTGCCTCTTTTGGTAATTTCTCCATTTATCATTTTTCCATTGTAAGCAGAGAAACCCTTAGGACAAGTTTATCTTATTATTGTGTAGCAAAACTGTTTGGTCTTCAATCTGATCCATGACCATTTTTAAATTACTTTCATTTCCCTGCTTTGGTAAGGCATAGCGTTGCAAAAATAGGATGGTAAATGAAGTAAGAAGTGGAAGTTTTTTTCACTAGTAGGGTAGCGGAAATTTGTAAAAATCTCCCTACAGAGATGCTAACAACATAAATAAGTTGTAACAAGCGTATAAAAATTTCAACGTAGCTCGATGAGAACGTATGGCTTAGCGGTCAGAGCGCCTGGTCGGTTTCCAGGAGGCGCGGGTTCGGGGCGAAGTATTTTTCTTTCCGAAGTGTGGAATAACACTTTAAAAATGTTTAAAAATAATATAGTTTTTATTAATAAAATTCCCATTTTGTTGCAGGCAACGATGACGTTAAAGACCAATCTCGATCCGCAATGGAAGATGTCAATCTTGCACTAAAAGCATGTGGTTTCGGCCTATTCCATATCCAACTGCTGTGCTCGGCCTTTGTGGCCTTAGTATCTGGCATGGTTATGACGAACTCAACGTCATTCATACTACCTGTCGCTGAATGTGATCTTGATATGAATCTGCTGCAGAAAGGATTGCTCAATGCCGCCCCTTATATTGGTAAAATTGATATTATATTTATTGTAATTCGTAATAATGGGGTGGGGTAGCGTACGTCTGTAAATACGGTTGGTGTGGGTTCAATGCCATGGCTCTAGATTCCTCTTGCCTAAGATCTTTAACGTTATGGAATTGGAAGCACTTTAAGTAATGATATTTTTATATATTTACAAAATGTATGCAAAATAGAGTGTTATGTTTCTAATATGGAACATTTCTAAATTAGGCAGCTTATGGAATATGAATTAACTTTTGCTTAACCTGTAATATAAAAAATAATAATTTTCTTTTCTTTAATTTGAGCATCTTGAAGGTATCTACTAACGCCCAATATTAATAATCTATCTCCTACGTCAATCTTCGATTGTTCCATATATCTATCCAATCTGTAGATTGGACAGATATATGGAACAATCGAAGATTGACCTCGGAGATAGATTATTAATATTGGGCGTAAGAGACGACTTCACAATCGGGAAGAATTCAAAAAGATAAGCCTAAAATTTTATAATGTCAAAGTTTACCTTCACAATGTTTTGTATCAAATCAATTTGTGATATTTATTTTGTTTCAGGAATGACATTATTTTCGATTGTCGGTGGATTTCTGTCAGATACATTTGGCCGCAAATTTTTCATAGTATCAGGGTACGGTGGATTGTTTATTTTCACGATATTGGGCGGATCCAGTCAGACATATATCGTGTTAGTGACAGCTAAATTCTTTGAAGGAGTATTGTAAGTATTGTAATTATATATTTAAGCTATTTAACCGTTGATTTTCTTTTTGGTTTCACGAAACCGATGGTTGTAGGTTCGATTCCACGACACTCAAGGAAATGTTTAATTTATTTTCATTTCTATGCTCTAGTAGACAGAGCACGGCGTAGTGAGATAACATTTCCGTCATTTAATAAGCAATATCACGAAACATTAGTTAGTAGTTTATCAGAAACTTCGCCTCGCATATTCCGCTTAGTAAAAATTAAAACAGATTTTCTCTACCTATTCTGAGGTAAGAAAAATTAAGTATATAATAAAAAAATAAATTAAATCAGCTTCACGCTGTATCCCGCACACGGCAGAGTAGACCGAGTGAACCACTTTCTGCGGAATTCTGGAGGAATTGCGTGTTGAGTGGCAGAACTCAACGCCGCGCTTGGCCTCGACACCAGAGCGAAGAAATGGACATATAAATTTAAGAAAATATTTCATTTCCTCGAGTAGGGATGGAACCCACTACCAGTCGGTTTTACAGTCACACTTTGTGCCGCTGCGCCACGACTGGCCTCTAATAAATAGTGATTAAAACTTTCACTTCATATAAAACTGTATGACCAAAGTAACGCTATGTTTATTTTCAATCTCGAAAGACCCATATTATATTTTGGACATGCTAAAAGTAGTATATAAATAGAAAAGCTATTTAGTTAGTTCTATTCTTGTAATACCTATGTATAAAGTCTTGCCTAATAAAAGTTTGGTGTGTATCAGAATTCTGACATTTGATAAGTTTATTTTAGGTCACAGAAGAAAATATGAATTCTTTTTATACTTATCCATAAATTTTTAGATTTACTTAGTCCCTTCGTTGATTTGTTTTAAATTCTGCGGTATAAGAATGCTGAGTAGGGAATATTTTTTTTATAATAATAAAGTATATTTTAAGTAAAAGATTGTATATATCGTTTGTTTGGTCAAAGAAGGACAGACAATAGAAACTATGGTAATGCTTCTTCTCTTTACATATCTGCTGATTATCTGTTTCCGTATCATGCAAAGAATATAAAATTATTAAACTAAGAAAAGAACATTATAGATGATGATGATTGAGATTTTTTTTAATGCCTAATTTTTCGTGCATTTAGCCTGAACTAGAGGAACTCAGATATGAGCGTTGGTATGGTTGATCCATTCCCAAATCGGAATAGTCTGATGCTCCCCCCAAAAACTTAACAAAAAACATGAATAATTTTTTTTTAAAAATACATTTATAATAAAAGATCAGTTTGAAACTAAATTCAAAGTAAGAGTAAGTGAGTTTCTAATTTAGCAAGAACATACAATATATTATACAACATTATTATGTTGAAATTTTAGTACAAGTACAAGCACCTAAACCTCTTTATGCAGAATATAGTGCCTTCTGTCCATATAAACTAAGACCTGATCCTTAGAAAATACAGAGACATAGTTCTATAAATAAAAAATATATACCTGTGGATACTATAAAATATTGACTTCCTCTGTCTATAAATAGTTTGTATTTTTAAACCAATTACTAAATATTTATATTTTTTTTTATGTAGTATTATGTAGTGTTTTCATTAAAATTGGTAAAAAATAACAAATTTTCACCAGTCGTGGGTTTTTGCCCTAAAGAAAAGGGAGATGATACTCAATTTATGTTTTAATATTTCAAAGAATTTTGATTATTATTTGTAAGAAATACAAATTAATAGACCGTTTTATTTTATGTCTGAAGGAAGTATGACAAAAGGAGTACAACAATAAATGTCATCTTTTAGCTTAACGCTATATTCTGCACAACAGAGTAGGCACCTAGTGTTAAGACTCTCCGTTCACCACTTTCTGGAGGCATTACACGTTGTGTGGAGGAACTCAACGCTTGCATGCACTTTTGCCTAGATACTCGAGCAAAAAATAATGGAAATATAAATTTAAATAAATATTTCATATCTCGAGTGGGGATCGAATCTTTCTCTTCATCTTTGTGCCCTTGCGCCACGACCGGCCTTACAATATAATTTAACAGTATTTTTTACGATATTAAACAATTATCGCGTAATCAAGTAAAATTAAGATTGACCTCAGTTTCTGCTTAAAGTAAAACACACAAATGTATCTAATCTCATATCATAAGTTAAATAAATGACACTTTAGTTAGTATGTATATTAGCGTTAAGTTTAATATATTGTTATATGACTGTGGCGTAAAACTTTGAACCAAGGATAAGCTCGCAACAATTTCAATTATAACATTATATTGTTATTAATTGAAGTTTTCATCTTCAGAATCTGCTTCAGACAGTATTATGAAGTTGTCAGTAGGAGGTCTGTTGCGTACGTTGGAATTTCGCTAATATTACATAATACTTAAAATTCAAAATATTGTTCACACGTATATACAAATATATTTATTTTTCTTTTAAGCTTTACGCTGTATCACATAGCAGGGGAGGCAGAGGGAACCTGGTTTAATGTTAAGACACTTCGTTGCCATTAAGACACTTTTCCTACTTTCTCGAGTCATTGAGTGTTGTTTGTTGGACTTCAACGCTGCGCTTTGCTTTGACGCCAGAGCGAAGAAATTAAAATATTTTAAATATTTCGTTTCTTCAAGGAGAATCGAACCCACAACCAGTCACGTTTACAGTCGCACGACCCTGCGCCATGAGTGGCGTCTTACATACCCCGCATTAAAATCGAATATACTACCACGGTTTGAAATCAACAATCCACAACTACCCACTTAAACAGTTTTATTTAGCTCAACTTCGTCGACATCGTTCAAATCTAGTAGCTAATTAAAACCTTACCACAATTCTGTCGATCGATCGAGTGGCTTGATATGATTGTTTTTATCCATCTGTAGTTCAAATGACAATACAGTGACATACATACATATATTTAGTAGTATTGTAATCCAATATGGCCGCTGCAATAAAATGGCGTTCTACCAGTTTTTTTGAACGCCTGTAACGATCCATACCAGAACTAAATTGTATAGGTAAATAATATAATTGATTGAAAAAAATAATAATTAAAAAAAAATAGTTTAGTTCAGTTCTTTAATTACGCGTTCCGTTCACAAGTAATATTAAAGTGACGTAATATACCGTAGGTAAAACACGCAGATATAAAATATATTTATTAAAAATAATTTAATAATTATATATTTTTTATATTTAATAATAATAACTAATCGTTGTGTATAATTTAAATTAAATAATAACATAATTAATATTTTAATTATTGTAAAATATCACGTTGGCTGAATAAGCTA
Organism: Heliconius hermathena; assembly: GCA_013403705.1. Taxonomy (NCBI): domain Eukaryota; kingdom Metazoa; phylum Arthropoda; class Insecta; order Lepidoptera; family Nymphalidae; genus Heliconius; species Heliconius hermathena. The sequence continues at coordinate 77,079 of JAAIXJ010000682.1, forward strand.
CTGTCAAAGTCAAGAAAAAAGGAAAAAACTAGAAAGAGAAGGGAGATTGCGGGTGCGTCTGGTGAAGGATGGTGATTCAAAATGCTTAGAAAAGTTTTAATTAAAATTAGTATATATTTAGTTACATCTTATATGTAAAAGGCATGTGAGTTAGTACGTGTAATAGTTTTTTTAATTTACGATTGTTTGTTTTGCAATACTTCGTCGGTAAGTTTTTAATAGATTATTATTATTATTATTAAAATAAAGAAGTGATATTAATGCATATAATACCGTCAATATCCAAAAGATAAATATTATTTATTTAGTAAATGGAAATAAATACATGAAGATGTTTTATGAGGTATGTAAAATAAAAATTATATTAATGTACGCAGAATGCCTGCCGCCATATTTGTCAGATGCTTGAATGTGAATTGTGAAATGAGTTAAATAGATTTGGTGAAATATAATTACTTATAAATGTAATGTTTATATATTACATTAGTAAATATTTAATATATTACTTTAAAAGGAAATATAAATATAATAATATCATTTATAATGATATTATTATATGATATTATGATATGAGGCCGGTCGTGGCGCAGCGGCACGAGGTGTGACTGCAAAATCGACTGGTTGTGGGTTCGACCCCCCCTCGAGGAAATGGAATATTTACTTAAATTTATATTTCCATTTCTTCGCTCTGGTGTAGAGGTTAAGCGCGGCGTTGAGTTCTGCCACTCAACACGCAATGCCTCCAGAATTCGGCAGAAAGTGGGGAACGGAGTGTCTTAACACTAGGTTCGCTCTGCCTACTCTGCTGTGTGCGGGATACAACGTGAAGCTAATTTAATTTAATTTAATTTTTTAATTTATAATATGATATAAAACTATTTTATCAAAATAGATATTTGAAACTTATAAATATTATATAATATGAGTCTACCTAATGTCCTACAATAAAGGTAATCTGTCAAGATATTTAATTAATTATCATAAAGATATGAGACAGTAGCAAAATAATTATTATAAACTATTGGTACGATTGTCGGAGTTCATTGACCCTATGTTTTACTAATAACTGATATTGGAGCCACAACCGACTCCTGCTCCGCTTCGCTGTTACTAATATGCTAGGCAAATTGCTATGGCCTTTTATTGTTAAACTGCGATCGACGTTGTCTCGCGGTGTGCTTACGATGAATAAGCGATGCTTGTAAGGTATTGGTCATACATCTATGTAAAACAGTTTCTACATTTGTTCTATAACTCGTTGTATGATGAGTAGAGGTGAGGTGCTATTTTATGTCCTGGAACTCTGGTATATGTAGTAGTGTCCGCCTATGAGTCTAACAACTTGTTTTAATGTAGAAAACAAATGAGACACGACTGTGGGGTGTGAGCCGTGCGTTCGATTCAACAACATCACGAATCACCGTTCTAATACTATCTTAATATAAACAAGCATAACCAATACGTTCAGAAGGATCACTTATGTGATCTTTCTGTGTCCCGGAGGGTTCAATAAAGACCGCTGCAACCACGGTCTGGTTGGAATTCACGGTGTAGGGGCAGTGTGGTGCCTTTGCGCTTTCTTCCTTTTATTATAACTAAAGATTCTACACAGTTATAGTAGAGAGGAAGATAGGATGTCTTCAATATAATTAAAAAAATGTCGCGGGAGATTAAAACGGACAGATTATGACATGTTATTTTTCATAATATATTTTATTTGTACTTATATTAGATTTATGGTACATTTCATATTCATAACAGTATTACTGTTACCTCTGAATCTCTAAAGTACCTTGGATTATTTACGATCACTACGGAAGGGGTCTAACTATATTAGACGTATCACGAGTCATACTAAAATATTAAAATTATTATTTAAATAATTTATTTAAACATTTTATTGAGTAGTGTGGGGAGTCAGTTACACGCCTTCGATATGGATATAAAATGAAAGATATTTAAAGATACAATTTTCGAGATATAGAATGTGGAGTGGCGTAACTCAACGCGGAACTTCATTTTGTTACTAGACCGAAGAAATGAAAATATATCATTCCCCCGAGTGAGAACCGAAGCCACACACACGCTGTACCACTGCACCATGACGACCTCAAGAACTGTAAATAAAATAATATTATTAATTCTATATAATTTCAGATTTTCAGTATCCTTCACCCCCGTAATAACATTAACATCGGAATTCTGTCACAATGGTATAAGAGATAGAATAATGCTTCTACAGTCGTCGTTCGCGTCGATATCTCAAGCGGTGGTGGCATTAACCTCGTGGGTTATTCTACCACAACAATGGAAACACTCACTTTTTAACGGTTATATAGGTAGGATTCGTTTTTTTATAGATATATATTTAGAGATTTACTGCTTTTTTAGATTCATAATAGTAATTAGTCTAAAAATACAATTTAGAGACGCTTTGCTTAGTTACTACAAGGAGGAAATCAAAATTTTTCGTTCCCTCGAGTGGTAATCGAACCAACAACCGTCGCGTTTACAGTGCTGCTGCGCCACGATGGCCTCAGGAATTATGTAATGATTGATTATTGTTACATTTTATATATTTTAGTGCAATTTCATCTTTTCTGCTTATATACATATATTTTTTTATTAGAAACGAAAGCGAAGTAATGTATTAATATTTGTCATTCAATTAGTCCCGTTTTTTCATATCGATGATAAATCGAACTTAGAATTATGTACTGCATTTACAGATTGAAATTGCTATTGCGCTAGGATAGCGAAATTTAATACTAAGATGTGTAATTTATTAAAATTATATACATTAATATGTCAGTTATATTTTTAGCATGGTAAGGGAGGGAACCTAGTGTTAAGACACCCCGTTCCTATTAAGGCGACAGAGAAAATGAAAGTATTAAAAACTCCATTTCCTCGAATGGGAATCGAACTAGTGCCTCTAAGTTATATGTTAGTAAGTAACTTATATTTTTTTAGTATTCAACACATGGAACTACTATCTTTTCATCATGTCAATGTGGTCGCTTCTAGCGAGTTTCCTATACATTTTCCTACCAGATAGTCCCAAGTACTACGTAACTCAACAACGTTTTGATGAAGCTAAAAAAGTGATCATTTCTATATACAAAAAGAATACGGGAAAGCCAGCTGAGACATTTCCGGTAAGTAATATTTTTAAAACATTTTATATTACGTTGATTTGTAACTATGTAATAAAATTTAAAAAAAAATGTAACCATTTGTAATAATTGAATGATAGTGTCTACAGGAAATATAGTAGACATACGTAGCTTAGAGGCCGTCGTAGCGCAGGAGCACAAGGGTGTGACTGTATAGCGACACTTGTGGGTTCGATTCGATTTATTGATATTTTAATTTCTTCCCGCACACAGCAGAAAGGGGAGAAGGATTTCCTATTTTCTATTGAATCCTGAAGGCATTACTTGTTGAGTGATGGAACTCAATGCCGCCCTATGCCTCAATACCAGAGCGAAGAAACGAAAATATTAAATATATAATTTCCTGGAGTGGGAATTGAACCCACAATCTGTCACGTTTACAGTCACATGCTTGTGCCCATGCGCCACGTCTGGTCTCAATAATGTTTAAAAATGTTTAAAATGTTTAAAAATGGTCTCAATAACTTTTAATTATAGCCAGTAACTCACAGAGATTTATCTAAAAAGCTGATATATAATGTTTGAAACTAAATTTATTTTACATACGAAGCTATAGGTGAATAGTAAATTATTTTTAACATTTTTATGGTTCACCCGCGCCAAGTTGACGGCGGTTGAGCAAATACATTTCAGTCACATAACAATTATACGAGCATAATCAAAGGTGCTATTGGAATGGAGCCAAGCCAAATATTTTACACTATTTATATATAGTGTGCAATATTTGATTAAAACAAAAAAGTAACGTTTTTTCTGTATTAGTGAGAAAAATTGTGAAACTTTTGTATTAAAGTTCTATTTTCCACTTTCATTATAATATCGATATCTTCAAATCAAATCAAATCAGCTTCAGGCTGTATCCCGCACACAGCAGGATAGACAGAGGGAACCTAGTGGTAAGACACTCCGTTCCCCATTTGCCACCAAATTCTAGAGGTATGCGTGTTGAGTGAAAATAATGATTGAATTGAGTCGAAGAAATGAAAACATAAAATGATTATGTCACTTCCTCGAGTGGAGATCGAACTCACAACCACTCAATTTTACAGCCATACTTTGTGCCCTAGCGCCACGCCTGGCCTCGTTGGATACCTTCTATATTAATACAATTTTTTCGACTATAAAACAACGCACAGAAGGAACTACTGGACTAAGATAGTTGAAATTTTGCATGTACGTAAGCTAGAGATTGTAGGAGAGAACTGACAAAGTAATCTCGAAACTTCTACGGATATGGAAAAATCCGAAATTTTCCATTTCCACTACGTTCCCTTTGTCTACCCAGCTGTGTGCGAGACACGGCGTGAAGCTAAAAAATAAAAAAGAAAGGAATCATTTCACCATCATCAAGTTTAGTCATGTTCCAATAACAATTATATGAGCTTAATCAAAGGTGCTATTGGAAGGAAGCCAAGTTAAATATTTTACACTCTTTGTATGTGACGTCCAGTTGAATAAAATATATAATTAATTCTCTACATTTAACTTAATTTAACTTAAGTTCACGCTTTATCCCTAGCAGGATAGTCAAAGAGAACGGAGCGCCAAATGCTACGGTCTCTACATACCTCTTCCTCCTCATCCACTGTCACCAACCTCTTCATACATGCCCTCCGGGGGGTCCTCATGCCTTTTACGTGATCTTCTTCCAGTATATTTTATACTGTATTTTCAATTAATTTCAATAAATTTTCAATTTTAAGGTCAATCACACCTCGGACCCTACCTCTCTTACCACTCATTTTTCCGTTATATATCTTTTTTGCCATTCTTTTATCACTCATTCTTTCGACGTGCCCAGCTGACCACTTTCTTCTTCATTCTCAAGTGATGATTTGGTGTTAATATTCTACATTCTCCACTTTTGGCGCGAATTCGAGACATGGCGCAACTTATAGCCACGGTAACTACATGGTCTCTAAATGGTTCTCGAACCCACAATCATCAATTTGATTTGTAAATTCTAACTTATTACTAGAATACAATTAAATGTCGTCATCATATACGTAGAATTAGCAAAAACTGTAATAATATTACACGGAGTTTTCTTTAATTTCATTTAAAGCTTAAAACAAATATATTTAAATGTTTTCGAATAAAACATTTTGAAATGTAACGTATTCATAGCGACGCTTTGTATATTTTAATAAAAAAAAGTCACATTTATTATATAAAACTGAGCTTAATGGATTTTTATCGCGAAATATAACTTTTGACACTGTTGAACATTTTTTAATTCAAGATTTATTATGTGTAATATAATATGAAAAGTATAGTTTATTTCTATGAAATTTTGATGATTATGAAATTTTAGAGTATCCTCTAATATACATGTATGTCTATCATTCAGCTTCACGCTATATCGATGGGTCCTAAGTATATGAGCCAAACTAACAATTTGGCAATTTTGACTTTTTTATCCCAAACGCATTCTATCGATATAGTCTATCAGGTCAGCTATTAAAAAATAGAAATTTCTGCATAGAAACAGGACTTTTTGTTAGAATATAACGGCCTATCTAGCACTCATTTAAACGTATAAGGGCCAAATAGTCATTTGAGACTTCTACGCGGGGAATTTCTACACATTTATTTATGTTTGGGGCCAATCAGCCAGATTGATACTTATACGCTAAACAAAGCAATGGTTGCACTGTGTTGACCAAAAAAGCTTAGTATTGTTTTTATTACGTTCGTCATTAGATAGATAACAAAAAACATCTCTTTTTCACAAACTATGAGATAGAACGGCCAAAGTGGTAAATTGGCCCATGTATGTGAGAAAAAATATACTTAGGNCTTAACACTAGGTTCCCTCTCCCTACCCTGCTGGGTGCGGGATACAGCGTGAAGCTGATATAAAAATTAACTAATAAAAAACTTTAATCGCCTCTAATTATATCGTGTCAAATAAGACAATAAGTAATTTTATCTCTTTATTTTTTGATTGATGTTATACAGACTTTATTTTTTGTCTGTCCACGTCAATACTTTTTTTTTATTAAAGCTAAATTTTTACTAAATTGAATAGTTAGATCTTACTAAAATTCAACATTCAATTAAGCTTTTCTTTAAGAAATACAATATATTCATATAGAGGACCTAATAATAATCATTTTTGGGGCTGATTATTTTTTAAAACAATGTGTAAACGCGATTTTTTTTCTATTACTTAAATGATCTAAGTGAAAACTCAGTTATCATGTTACCAAATCGTATAACGTATAAGTCTCTATGTGACATAGTTACCACAATACCTAACTTACTATCATTCGTTATAATCAGTTGTTACCTTAGTCTCATTATTAATCAGTTTTATAAGTAAAATATGAAAAAAATATTATATTTTGTTACTTAGCATTATACGCGTAAAACAGCCAATGTGGTACATTGGCCTTTTTAGAGTGTTTTTAGATAAGAATAAATATAACAAAAACTAACGTATAAGGGCCATTGTGCAGTAAAAACAAAACTAGGATAAATATAAATAAAATACTACGGTATATATAAAGAGGATAGTTGTCTTAGCTGATAAGCAAAGTTTCGTTTTCTTCGGATGTACCAACATAAAATTATAGCAAATTTAAACTTTGGAAGCATCTCCTGTAAAGTTGTGTTTTCGCACTTTGGCCCTTATACTTAGGAGCCATCGATATCTCGTGTAAAGCGGGATAGGCAGACAAAACCTAGTGTTTAGAGTCTCCGTACACCACTTTCCGCGTAATTTTCGAAGCATTGGGTGAGGAGTGGCGGAACTCAACGCCGCGCTTGCCTTGCAAAAAAAAATATTAATAAACTATAATAAATTAGTTAATATAGACTATATCTTATCCAATTTTATTTACCCTGCAAATGCAATAAACCTCTATCTATGGACATACTTAAATGTGATAGTAACAAAAACTCCAAGAGCAAAGATTCATTTCGTAAACAAATGGATTTATTAAAATTTTAAAGGCATTATCATTTTCTTTGGGAGCATCACAAAAAAAAACCCTCCGTACCCTATTCTAGGAGCTCGAGACATTGTTTTCTCTGTTGAAAGCCTTATTAAATATTCATTTCTGTATGTTCCATCGCCGTCAACCTCGAGGCAGTTCTTGGTAATAGTCCTGAGATTTTATAAAGAATTTCCGCAGAATTTTTCATATTAAAGGTAGTAAAATATGAAATGTGTTAAGATATTTCACGATTTCGTTAGCTTAGATGGAATGAGCTGTGTGGTCTTTTATATAATTCTATGTAAATATGAAATCTAATTTCTGTTTTGGTTTATTTAAAGAAATATGAATATATTCTAATGTTAATTTTAAATAATTGGCTAAGTTTAATTTATTTTTTAATATTATATTTTTTTAATTTTTAAAGTGTTAATCCACACTTAGAAGAGAAAAATATTTATTTAGAAAACGTATAAAAATTTGAACGTAGCGGGACTCGAACCTGCGTCTCCTAGAAACCGACCAGGTCGGTTCTGGTCAGGTCCGATCAGATCTGGTCAGTTTCCAGGAGGCGCGAGTCCGAGTCTCACTTCGTTTAAAGTATTATACGTTTTCTAAATAAATATTTTAATATTATGTTCAAAGTTATATTATTATACGTATATATGCTTACTTACTACATTTACTGAACTGTTGCTCAGTTCTAATATATATATGTTTATTAGACCTGAGAAACAGATTTGTATCAATCTAACTGTATAATATTTACAGTACAACTCAATACAATTGTGTTCCGTCTTTTGAAACATATTCTGCACTTCGCTAAAGTAAACCTATATAAATTTTATCTGCGTAACTTAAATCTAAAAATGAGGCACATAATGCCAATATATAAATTTTAACATAGAAAAGCTAATATCACAAGTTTTACTCAAAACTATGAAAAGTTTAACAAAAACTTTAATTAGTGTAAAAAGCACAGCGTTGAGTTCCGCCACTCATCACGCAATGCCTCGGTGAAAAGTTGGGAACGGAGTGTCTTAACTAGGTTCCATTTTCTTACCATGCTATATGCGGGATAGGGGAATAAGCTGAAAAAAAATTCTTTCATTATGTTTTTAAAAGTCTAAGAGCCGCAAAATTCATTTGCATGAAAATAATGATAAGAAAATATATAAATATCTAGGTATTGTATAAAACACTTACAACAGATGCCCGACACTCCTCAAAAGCTTCAACGATAATTTTGTTTACCTTTAATTTTATTGAGACCGTGGCACTGTACCACTGTAAAGTGGTACGCTTTAACGCGAAAGTTGTGGGTTCATTTCACACTCGTAGAAATGATCACATATACTTTTTTTTTCTTTTATGTGCAGGATGTAGCGTGAAGCTCTCAAGCGTTTGTCAAGCGTCAATATCACGTTATATTTCATACATGTCGAGGTAGGCCGAAAGAACTTGTGTTATATATACACTCTATTTAATCCGTTAATACGTTTACAACTCGCAACTTAACGCCGCAGTTTGCCTCGTTACCAGAGCGAAAAAATGAAAATTTGATATATTTTATTAATTTCTTCAAGCGAAAATTGAACCCACAGCCTGTCGCGTTTACAGTTTACATTTAAATTATAGCAAATTATCGCTCTGAAATAAAAATTCGCGGCGTTGAGTTCCGCTACTAACCATGCAGTGTCTCTAATACGCGCGAACAGTACAATACGCTGTATCTTATCTTTATATTATTTCTCCTTACCCTATTACGTGGGTAAAACGTGAAGCTTCTGTATTTTTCATAATAATTTTGAGTACACACAGATAAAATAAAACAGCCAGAACCGACAACAGACACCCCTTAAAACATCACCAGTAATTTTGTTTACTTTTAATTTTATTTTATTAGCGACCCCACAAATAATTTTAGGGAGGTTCGCGTGAAGGAAAGTAATGGGGGGCGCATGTCACCCCGTCACTGTGCATTAAAATAACAATATATTAGCTTTTAATCATATATCTTATCACTGATAAACATCCCTTATTGAGGGTTGATTATTTGTTGTCATTTATTTTGTTATTAAGGGTTGTAGTCATTCTTATCGAAGTGTGGTGGTAATTAATTTTAGTGATTAGTTTTTTTTAATGAGAATTATTGACTAGCGACCTGTTTGCGGCTTCGCCCGCTTGAATTATTATAATCTTTTATTTACTTATCTGAATGGATTTCGTGTTCTAATAATATTTTAATTTTAAAAATAATATCTATGCTACATTGAAAACAAAATTAAAATTATTTTTATTGAAAGTCTAAAGTATACAGTAAGTATACATATTACATAAACTAAAATACAAAAATATATAAGCGTCAACTATTTTTTTGAAATTTAAAAGAATTCGACAAATATATATATATATATATATATATATATATATATATNCGACTGCTTGTGGGTTCGATCCCCACTCGAGGAGATGAAATATTTACTTAAATTTATATTTCCATTTCTTCGCTCTAGTGTCGAGGTTAAACGCGGCGTTGAGTTCTGCCACTCAACACGCAATGCCTCCAGAATTCGGCAGAAAGTGTGGAACGGAGTGTCTTACACTAGCTTCCCTCTGCCTAGCCTGCTGTGTGCGGGATACAGCGTGAAGCTGATTAGTAATAAGATCAATCAGTAAAAAAATACAGTATAAAAATTACTTATAAAAAATAACTGTTACACGGATATCAGTAACTTTTATAACTACAAGTATTTATACCGAAGCTAAATGCTATACGAATAAATCTTCTTCCCCTATACAAGCATAACCCATTCATAATTTTGGAAATGATGTCACCGATCGCCATAACGACCTCGCTACGTAAATTTTTAATTTTCTTTTGTTATTAGCTTACCTTTGAATATTAGACTGGTTATTTGTAGGCAAAAAGAACGGAGTGTTAAGAAATTCCGTCTTCCAAAAATCAGAGATAAATTTTTAGCTGAATAAGTCTTATTTGTTAGATTTATACAATATCCAGAGTAGGCAGAGGAAACTTTGGAACCTAGTGTTAAGACACTCTGTTAGTATTAAGACCCCACGTTCCCCACTTTCCGCCGAATCCTGGAGGCTTTGTTTGTTGAGTTGGCGGAACTAAAACACCACATTTTGCCTCGTTAACGAGGCAAAATGTGGTGTTTTAGTTCCGCCGAAAAATAAAGTAAAAGTGAAAATTAAAGTATTGAATATCTCATTTCCTCGAGTAGACAATAAACCCCATAACAAGTCGCTTTTACAATCTCCCTTATAAACATAATATTTTAATATAATACTATTCACAACTCCCTAAATTTCTACGAGAAGGCATTGAACCCATTATTATCGCGTTTGCAGTCAATCACTATCCGACAACAACAACGTTAAAGAAACACCGTAAATTCTGAATATTTTTTTATTTGTATCACGTAACGTTCTGACGGCGGCTTAACTTTGATGCCAGGAGTGCTGCAGGTATTTTACCGACTAAATATTTACTTTAGTACCGTCAAACAAATAAAAGATTTAATTTGCTTTTGTTTATTCATTTTTTTGAAACTAAGATATTTTATTACTAGATATCTATAATTTTTTCTTGAAATTAAATACTATTTTTATAGTTTTTTCATCAATTATATATAACAGGGTAGGCTTAAAGAACCTAGTGTCTCCGCTCTCTAACTAAATTCCATTGAGTGGGGATCAGATACCAAAAAAGTGATTTTAATAATCATCAAGTTTATAGTCCTAGTCCTATAAAATATCTTAATTTCTTCACTCTAGTAACGAGGCAAAGAGTGGCGTTGAATTCCTCCGGAAACTGGGGAATGAAAATGTCTTAATAGAAAACAGAGTGTCTTAACATTAGATTCCCAGGTTTCCACTGCCTACTCTGCTATTTATATGGGTTATAGGGCTAAAATAATGGTATTCCAATAATTAATTATAAATTTATATCAAAACACACTCATTTCTTTTCAGAAGGAGCAAACGTAGACTCAATAAGTAACTTTAAAACTGTTCCATTATTATTATTAATAAAGTAATATATAAAGAGGCCGGTCGTGGCGCAGCGGCACAATGTGTGACTGTAAAACCGACTGGTTGTGGGTTCGATCCCCACTCGAGGAGATGAAATATTTACTTAAATTTATATTTCCATTTCTTCGCTCTGGTGTCGAGGTTAAGCGCGGCGTTGAGTTCTGCCACTCAACACGCAATGCCTCCAGAATTCGGCAGAAAGTGGGGAACGGAGTGTCTTAACACTAGGTTACCCTGCTGTGTGCGGGATATAGCGTGAAGCTAATTATTATTATTAATATATAAACGAACAAAAGGCACCAAAATCCGATGTTTATAGCCATACTATTTAGGAGCATGCAAAGCAATACTATAGTGTAAGGTGGCAACATAAATTTGAGAATTTCTTTCCAAAAATATCTAGAACATTTTCGTGTATAAATTGCGTGAATATGGCCGCCATTGGTTCCGTATATTTATTGGTCTGGTGTCATAGTTAGATACCATCTTGGAATATACGATGTATGTATGAGCGAGAGCACAAGTGGTCTAACTACCAAAGTGGCTAATATTGAAAGTTTGTTATAATTTGTTTTTTTTTTATTTTGACGTATTTTAGTTGTTTTTCTTTTGGTTGAAATGTAATAGTTTCGTTAGACTAATCTAAATCATGTCATCTTGGCGCAGTGTCAGCGTCTAACTATAAACGTGATATTTTTTTTAGCCATCTAAATCTAGTGTTAAGACACTCTGTTCTGCATTTTCTGTTGAATTCTGGAGGCAATTTCGTTTTTATTGCCTCGACACCAGAGCATAGAAGTGAAACGCGATGGTTGTAAGTTTTACTCTCACGAGAAGAAATGCTCCCATAACACCGGTATAGCAACATAAGCCGCAGCGTTGAGTTCCGTCACTAAATGCGCAATGAAATCAAAAGTTAAATCAAAAAAAAGTAAAAAGTTGAAAAAAGGAAAAACCAAAAGTAAAAAGTTGAAACTAGGTTATAAAAAATCAAAACAGCAAGATTAACTTCTAACAATTTATTTTATGAAATTCGTAAAATATCAGTTACATCACTTTTGCAATAACAAGTTTATGTGAATTTTAGCGTTTTATTGTTTATCTATCCTGATTCAGAAGTGTCTTCTGAATAGATAAAAGATGTGAACGAGTTTACAAAGTCATGAATATTTGTATCTAGAGAATCATTCGCGATTGTCGTCGATTCAAATACAATGTAAAAAAATAGATAAATAAATCACACACAGCAGGGTAGGCAGAGGGAACCTAGTGTTAAGACACTCCGTTCCCCACTTTCCGCCGAATTCTGGAGGTATTGCGTGTTGAGTGGCGGAACTCAATGCCGCGTTATGCCTCGACACCAGAGCGAAGAAATGGAAATATAAATTTAAGTAAATATTTCATCTCCTCGAGTGGGGATCGAACCCATAACCAGTCGGTTTATAGTCACACTTTGTGCCCCTGCGCCTCGACTGGCCTGTGTATATAATACATATTCTTTTTGACTCGACTGCGTGACACAAGAAAGGTAATGTGCTATATCGTACATGCGTGTAAGTATGTCATGTATGTGTGTATTCCTAGGTGACGTTGCGGAGACAAAACTCGAAACTCGAAATCGGAACAAATCGATTGGTTAACCATAACTTAACCATTTCATCGATTCTATTGTCATTTATTTAGTGACATCTTCCAAGTGTAAAGTGAAGACCAGGCTTGAATCTCGAATTCGGAACAAATCGATTGGTCTTAAACCTTCCATGTCAACAATTTTTACCATTGTCATTTTTTAAGTGACACTTCGAGTGTCACTAAATAAAAGACAATAGTTAAAATTTACCACATGACAGTTAAACGCCATATTGTTGAAATAAGAAAAAAAAAATAGGAAAACCTGTAGTTGTGCTAGCCCACCGGGTTCCCTACAAAAACTGGGAATATTGCCTCGCTTGAACTAGCGGCTTTAGCACCAAACTGTGCCCCTCTTTTAAGGCTGTTATTTTTTAGGATTTAACCATAAATGTATAGTTTTCATAGTTTTTTTCCTAAACTAGTACTACCTGTAGATGCTAGCTGCTAAATTTCATAAATTTAGTTCAACCGGAAGTATCCTATTAATTTTGATTCTCTTTATAGTATCAAAGTACGCCTTTTTTGCGATAAAAACAGCTATTTTTTTTTAAATTTAATGTAGAAATTATTTTTTTCAGGAAATCAAAGGAATGTAGATTCAGATCTACTAGATTTAGAGTTTTTTTTTATTTTACATTTATCTTCCACATAATAGAGTAAACTGAGAAAAACTATTGACCCCTCTGTTCTCTGCTCTTTGCCTGGATTTGATACATTGTTTGTTAAATAGTAGAAGAATCGAACCTATTATGCGTCACGATAAAACCTCTATTCAACAGTCAATTCTTAAATATTATATTATATATAATTGACTTTTGACTTTCTTACAAGAGAGAAACGATGATACTATTAATATTGTTGTCAAGTCTTACCTACTTAATAGAAAATAAGTGACATAGAAAATCTATTACGAAACCGCTATCCATCTTACTGCCGCAAGACAGTATCTTAATTGTGGCTTTACATTCGAATTCTTGTAGAGAAAATGTACGTTTAGTGCTACTTGTGTTCTGATCTTCTTATTATTTGCTTTTTTTCAAGGTAAAAAATAAAGTTTTATTTTATTACCAGAGGCCGTTATAGCACAGCGGTATAGCTGTGGCTGTGCTAGGATTGTGGGTTCTATTCTCAGTCGAGGGAATTAATTTTTTTCGTTTTCTCGCTTTGGTAAGAAGACAAAACGTGGCGTGGATTCCGACATCCAACTCGCAAATGTCTCGAAATTTAGGCGGAAATTGTAAACAAAGTGTCTTATTTAGACGTACTGGGACTTTAATCCGCGCCTCCTGGAAACCGACCAGGCGCTCTGACCACTAAGCCATACGTTCTCATCAAGCTACGTCGAAATTTTTATACGCTTGTTACATACAACCTATTTATGTTATTAGCATCTCTGTAGGGAGTTTTTTACAAATTTCCGCTACCCAAAGATAATTACTAAGAATTATCGTCTGGCAAGAGAGAATGTTATTAATTAAATATTTTTAACATTTTTAACCCTACAAGGCTCAATTTTTTTTTCGTGCGTGAAAAAAATATATAGGTTACAATAAGTGATCAGAAAATAGGAAAAACTTATAAAAATAAGAATAAAACCATATTTTACTGAAAAAATAACTTTTTATTTCAGTTCCACATATGGTACACTGAGCTTTTACTATATTTTTTTGGTATTGAACTAATACATATTGAATCGCCTTGGAAATAGTTTCTTATGTACTTAACTTAACTTAGCTTCACGCTTTATTCCTAGCGGGGTAGTCAGAGAGAACAGAGCGCCAAACGCTACGGTCTCTACATACCTCTTTCGCCTCGTCCACTGTCATCAACCTCTTCATACATGCATTCCGGGGGTCCTCATGCTTTTTACGTGACCTTCCTTTAGTATTTTTGATATTGTGTTTTCGAAGGTCAACCGAGGTCACCCCCTACCTCTCTTACTACTCACTTTTCCATCATATTTTTTTTACCATGCTTTCATCACTCATTCGTTCGACGTGCTCAAACCAGCTGAGCACGTTCTTCTTCATTCTTGACGTGACATCCTAGCTAGAGTCTGCTATTTCGGTGTATCTCTTCATCGCGGATTCGACTAGATAAGCTGACTTCACATATTCTGCGAAGAGATCGCATCTCCACGGCATTTATCTTTCCTTCAATCTTCTTCTGTAATACCCACGTTTCGCTGCCGTATAACAGAGTCAGTACCAACACTGCATTGTCTACGGCCAAACGTGCAGCTGTTCTGACGTTTCGCCGTCTTACCAATGAAGCTAAAACTCCGTTAACCTTGTCACCCGCAGCAATACGCCTTTCCACATCAATCTCGTCTCTCGTATCTTCGTATCTTCGTATTTTGTATCTTCTGTCTCTACTGAACAATTCCCTTTTAAATAAAACGACTATCACTTATATATTTTATTATTTTATATATTTAGAAATCATACTTATAACTTATTTCATAAACTTCATAAATCTGCTTATTGATCGAAAGATCAAAAGCAATCATTAGATTTATCGAGGCAAAGTTAGTTTTGCATCCAGGATATTTGCTCCGTTGTCTTTTTTGACTCCATACAGGAAAATACTCTAGTCTAGTCTGATATCACGATGAGGTAGGACTGATATATTTGGTTTCTGTCTTTTATTTCCAACCTCATCAGATAAATCTTCCACATAAATCTTCTTTTTTTTTCTTTAAGTTATAGTTACAGAGCCAGGGATTCTAGATTCATTCTAGACCAATTGTGTTACTCATAGTCGATGATTGTCTAGGTGCCCGAGATTGGGTAATAGTACCTGTAGTTGTCTCTGATGTACTAGGCTGAGGGTCTGATATTTCTAAAAAAAATCATCGAGATCGTTGACGGGAGAACACTGCGGAGATTTTTGGGTAATCTTTCGATGTCATCATCACATTCAGCATCACAAAAATCTTGTCCGACCTCAAATCCAGAAGGAATGACCAAGAAACCCTTAATATTTTAGTCATGCAATCTTCTTCGCGGAATTAACTAAAAAAATCGTAATATTTATAAGGAAAGTTATCGTATGTACGTATAAGTAAAAACGCACACTAAAGCTCAACGTACCGTATGTGGAACACACATAAAAGTATGATTTTCTAATATGTTTACTTATGTAATATAAAAAATAACTTACCTTTGCAAAATATACACTTACTTATAACACACAATATTTTTTTTAAGTCAAAACTGTTGAATAACAATTTTTTAAATATTTTTTAATTTCAACAAATGAGTAACGTTTCAATTTCATTCAAATTTTGCATTTTATTTGCTATAACTAATAGATGAATGATATTATTAGATAAAGAACCATACTATAACATTGCTAAATATCTGTAGCTTCTATCAAGATGTCAAGAGGTATTGCTACTTCTAGTTTTATGATTATAGGAACGATTAAAGTGGATGTTCCTCATGTGGCATTGCGTGCCTTGTAGGGTTAAAGTGTTAGTTAATCCACACTTAGGGAAGAAAAGTACTTATTTAGAAAATGTATAAAAATTTGCACGCAACAGGGCTCGAACCCGCTAAGCCATACGGTCTCATGACTCATCAAGCTACGTCGAAATGTTTATACGTTTGTTACAACTTAGATCGAATCGAACTCACAACTATATTGTTCACAGTCACGTTTCCCCACTGCGCCATGTTGGCCCCCAATTTTTCTTTAAATTAAATAAATTTAAATTTTTAATAAAAAGTTCTTATATATACAGGTCTTCTTGGTAATTTCTTACGGCGTTTCTGTTTACAACTTTATAATTAAACACGTACAATTTACATGGATTCATTAAATTATCTATTTTAATGTGTATTCATTCCTGTTTTCACAAAGTTGGCAACATTCTCTTTGATAAATATTAATGAAAATAATAACAGTATTTGTATGGTTCCTTAATGTAATTTAGTATAATAATATTTGAGAAATATTAATAATATGGATTTCTAGACTAATATTATAAAGCTTAAAGATTTGTTTGGTTGAACGCGCTACTCTCAGGAACTACAGGTTCGATTTGAAAAAATATATTTATTTTGGATAGTCTATTTATCTGGGCTATTTAGATAAGACCTGCTCTAGTCTGTAACTGCGGTAAGGCCTACCTCAAAATATAAATGTTTGAATGATTATACATATCGAGACGCCGGTCGCAGGGTCAGAAGCGTGGGACTGCGAACGCGACAGGTCATGGGTTCGATTCTTACTCAAGAGAAATGAAATATTTTATATTTTATTTTCTTTTTCTTTTGATGAAATATTTCCATTTCTTCGCTCTGGTGTCGAGGCAAAGCGCGGCGTTGAGTTCTGCCATTCAACACGCAATGCCTCCAGAATCCGGCAGAAAGTGGGGAACGAAGTGTCTTAACACTAGGTTCCCTCTGCCTACCCTGCTGTGTGCGGGATACAACGTGAAGCTGATTTTTTTTTCTTTCCCTATAAAGCGCGGCGTTGAGCGTCCTCTTCTGAATACGGAATAGCTAGAATTCGACGGATAGTGAGGACCGAAGTGTCATAATACAAGGCTCCCTCTGCCAGCCTTGCTAAGTGCGGGATACAGCGTGAAACTAAAAACAATCAAATTATATATATCCTAGAATAGGAATGGAACTTATAGACGTAACAAGCACTTACAAAATCTTCCTAATTCTGCCACGACAGCGAAACTAATTTTATTTTATATTTTATTTATTACATTTTATTACATTCTACAGTACTACAACATGTGGAAGGACAAATCAAAATTGACAATAGATGAGTCACCAGAACACAAAACCGGTGGCTTCGGTGATATGCTGATTGCGGGTTTTCGAAACGTCAAGCCCATGTTCCACAGGCCGCTCGGTTTGTACGCATTGCTATTTTGCGCGACGAATTTCTTCATAATGAATTTGTAAGTATAAATATTATAACATACATAATTTTTTTTTAAAGAAGCCAGTCAGATTGGTTGTGGGTTCGATCCCCACTCGAGAAAATGAAACATTTATTTATATTTTCATTTTTTCGCTCTGGTGTTGAGGCAAAGAGCGGCGTTGAGTTCCGCCACTCAATACGCAATGCCTCCGGAACTTGATGGAAAGTGGAGAACGGAGTGTGTTAACACTAGGTTCTTTCTGTCTACCCTGCTGTGTGCGGGATACAGCGTGAAGCTGATTTATTTATTGCTGTATCGCAAACGGCAGGTTAGGCAAGGAATCTAGTGTTAAAACACTCCGTTACCCATTTTTCGCCATATTCTGGAGGTATTGTGTGTGGAATGCAACGGTGTGGTTTGCCTTGTCAACAGAGCGAAGAAATGAATATATAAAATACTTAATTCTCTCTGTGTGGGAATAGAATTCGTACCCACTACTTGTCGCGTTTAAAGTCACACTATTGTGCCCCTAAACCAAGACTGGTCAATTATATTTTATAAGTAAACTCAAGTAAATCTATTTCACCTCAATTTCTTTATTTCTGAAATTTAGTTGGTAAATAGACAAATACAAACACACAATATTAAATATAATATACATATATTATAAACATTTAGGCCATCATGGCGCAGTGGCAGCTTTTGAGTATTATTGCAATAGTTTTTGGTTCTATCCGCACTCCAAGCAGTGTACTAATTCAGTTATCTAAGGAAGTAAAAGAAACGAAAAAAACGGTACACTAGATTCTCTTTTCATTATGTAAATCTGAAGAAAAAAATACACAAAAAAATACATACTACAGACGTTGAAACTGATGTCATTTAAAGACATTGTTTAATAATTGGCTCCCTTAAATACTCTACTAAACTCCAACAGCCATCCAAAATATATTATTTAAATGAAACATAAATAAATCTTTTAGTACAATAGAATCGAAATCTTAATCGAAATTATCTATTCATTCATCTTAACGCTATCCTACTGTGTTTTCTGAGAAAATGGAACCGGCAAAAGTAATTCTCATTTCAGTTTAATAAGGGACTCTTGTGGTAGCAATCCTTTTTCAGTTGTGGTTTTGAGTTCAAAGCTATGTTGTAACAGATACTATAGTGTGTAGATAAATTCTTATGTTGGTAAATACTCATATTTTGCTAGAAATATATATTTTTGCTTTTTTATATTTAATTTCTTTTTTCTTATTATAAAATATTCGAGTAGTTTTAGTGACAAAAAATAATTTATAATCGCCAATTACATTTATATTTTCTATTCTATCTATATGTATGTAGGGAACTATTATCTATATTTATCGATCAACACTACATGTACTTAACCATTTTATCTAACTGTTAGTAATTAAATGAGAAATTATTATTAAAAAATATATATTTTATCAGAATCCGTTCCAAAAATCGTTAACTCATTAAATAATTCTCTAAAATAAGTGGAATATTCTTCATTACTTTATAAATAAAACTAAAAACACACAAGTACTCACAATTTCAAGCATATACAAATAAATAAATAAATCAACTTCACGCTGTATCCCGCATACAGTAGGGTAGGCAGAGGGAACCTAATGTTAAGACACTCCGTTCCCCACTTTCTGCCGTATTCTGGAGGCAATGCGTGTTGAGTGGCAGGACTCTTACGCCACGCTTTGCCTCAACACTAGAGCGAAGAAATGGAAATATAAATTTAAGTAAATATTTCATCTCCTCGAGTGGGGATCGAACCCACAACCAATCGGTTTTACAGTCACACTTTGTGCCACTGCGCCACGACTGACCCACTGACATATACAATTTCTAACTATGTAGTGAATATTAACTTTTAATAAAATTAATTAATAATAATATATACTCACTCCATAATTGAAAATATAAAATATTATTAAATAGCGTAGTTTACAAAAACCGCTATAACTATATAAATTATATAAAGTTTAACTCATTAGGACCGACCGTACTAAGTTACAGTATATTCCCGTTTTCAGATTCAACGTTATTAGGCTGTGGTTCCCTCAACTGTCGACGATTGTTGAACATTATAGCAGTGAAGATAATCAGAGCTTATGTGGGATGCTTG
The DNA here is from genome assembly GCA_013403705.1 of Heliconius hermathena. NCBI lineage: Eukaryota > Metazoa > Arthropoda > Insecta > Lepidoptera > Nymphalidae > Heliconius > Heliconius hermathena. Next base: position 96,921 of record JAAIXJ010000682.1, read on the forward strand.
ATGCGTATACAGAAGATTTGAAAATGAGGAGACTAAATGGAACGGAGAGTGGAACTTGTGTTCCGGTGAATATTGTGGTTTTTTTATTATAATTTAAGGCTTATTTCGAATATTATTTTTAGTAACGGCCTTTTTAGTGTCAAGAGTTTCTGTTTTTACTTTTCTCTCAATTTCGTAATGTTACATGTGGAGTAGAACACATCGTCGTTCTTTATTTGAGAAGAGGTAAATATAAATTTATAAGCTCCAAGGATCGAACGAACCTACCATCATTTATCAAATATAAATTTAAATTTTGATTTTGAGGCCAGTAACGGTGCAGAAACACAAAGTGTGACTGTAAAACCTGACTAGTTGTGGGTTCGATCCCCACTCGAGGAGATAGGATATTTACTTAAATTTATATTTCCATTTCTTCGCTCTGGTGTCGAGGCAAAGCGCGGCATTGTGTTCTACCACTCAACACGTAATGCCTCCAGAATTCGGCAGAGAGTGGGGAACGGAGTGTTTTAACACTAGGTTCCCCCCTTTTTTTTAATTTTATAAATTTGATAAAGAATGAGACATTAAAACAGAAAAAAGCTGAACTATCTAACGGATAAATAGTAACAATTTAAATCAACAGCTATCTTAGTTTTACATACATATGAGCAGTATATTGATGTTGAAATTCCATTTATTTTTCGTATGGGAATTTAGAAATTCAATTTTCGAAACCTGATCCTTAGAGAATGTCTAGATAATATTTGCAAACCAAATCTACGAGATTCATCTATCGATTCGAAGCTTACATATGTATGTACATACCGTATATCCAGAGAACGTCGATCTATACTATTCAAGTATATTTAATTTTTTTTTAAATAAATAAATAAATCAGCTTCACACTGTATCCTGCACACAGCAGGGTAGGCAGAGGGAACCTAGTATTGAGACACTCCGTTCCCCACTTTCTGCCGAATTCTGGGGGCATTGCGTGTTGAGTGGCAAAACTCAACGCCGCGCTTTGCCCCGACATGAAAGCGAAGAAATGGAAATATAAATTTTAAAAAATATTGTATCTCCTCGAGTGGGGATCGAACCCACAACCAGTCGATTTACAGTCACACTTTGTGCCCCTACGCCACGACTGGCCTCATATTTTTTTTATGTTTAACATTTTTGAAGTGTTATTCCACACTTAGGAAATGCCGCTAAGTTCAAATTTTTATACGTTTTCTTAATTAGGTTTTTTTTTCAATTTTTTTTACCTTTACCCATTCTTTCGATACTATAGATATACTTATGTATATTTATATGTTTAATAATTTTTTATATGTAATTCTGTTCTGCTTTTAATTTGTAGCGTTCTGAGCGTACCTGTTGAGCACCAATCACTTTGTCAATGTAAAATATATTTTTTCCCGGCTTCGTGTTTCAGACACACTCGATGACTCGATTTCTTAACGCACGGCAATGAAAATAATTAATTGCTTCGTATGGGAATTGAACTGACGACCATTGCAGTTACAATCAGATACTAACATACTACGCCAAAAGACCTCACAGGTAGACGTGGAATAACATATTCAATGTTATGAATATAAACGTACCTCTACAGACAACCAAAAGTACAACCATCGCGTGTACAGTATCTTTCGGAAACTTTCTAATTGCGGCACGATACCGTCTTAATAACTTTTCAATTTCGCCTTTCGCAAAATTATTAGTTATAGCATTTTTAAAGTGTTATTTCACACTTAGTGAAGAAAAATACTGACCTCCCTCTGACCTCTGACCACTAAGCCATACGTTCTCGCCAAGCTACGTCGAAATTTTTATACGCTTGTTACAATTCATTTATGTTGTTAGCATCTCTATATTTNTATATATATATATATATATATATATATATATATATATATATATATAAAGATATATATATATATATATATATATATATATATATATATATATATATATATATATATATATATATATATATTACACTTAAAAAAATCAGTCAAAAGAATCAAAAATCAGCTTCACGCTGTATCCCGCACACAGCAGGGTAGGCAGAGGGAACCTACAGTTTAGACCATTCACCACTTTCTGCCGAGTTCTGAAGGCATTGCATATTTAGTGGCGGAACTGAACGCCGCGCTTTCCTCGACACCAGAGCGAAGAAATAAAAATATATATGTAAATAAATATTTTATTTGTGGGGATAGAACCCACAACCAGTCGATTTTACAGTCACAGTTTGTGTCCCTGCGCCACGACTGGTCACTTATTCATCTTTTTTTAATCATATTTTTATACTTCACGTTGTATATGGCGTAAAGAATAGTATACTAAGGGAACCTGGAAACCCAGTGTTAAGACATTGTCTAATGGCATTGTGTATTAAGTGGTGGAATTCTACACCACGCTTTACATCGTTATTAGAGCGAGGAAAGATATGAAATTTTTCGTTTCCTCCAGTGGAAATCGAACTCACAACCTATCCCGTTCACAGTCGCAAACCTGTGTCGAAAAAATAATTATATTATTTTTGTTTTTCAGAACGTCGGTGGTACTGAAACCTACATAAATAGCATTATACTTGGATCTATATGTATCATACCCTATATAATAGGAGGAGTATTAGTAAATAAAGTAGGCAAGAAGAACCTGTATACAGGGTGTGGGATAATATGTGTAGCGGCTACACTGTGCCTTAGATGGGCAACCTCGAGGGTTGCCATGGTAGCGCTGTTCTCTTCAAACGTGGCGCTCGCTCAAGTAATGATGAGTCTCAATCAATTTATGGTGATCACACACCTCGTGCCGCTGCGCCACGACCGGCCTCAATTATTAATAATTAAAAAATGTATATATTTATATCTTTAATAATTTTTTTATATGTAATTCTGTTCTGCTTTTAATTTGTAGCGTTCTGAGCGTACCTGTTAAGCACCAATCACTTTGTCAATGTAAAATATATTTTTTCCCGGCATCGTGTTTCAGACACACTCGATGACTCGATTTCTTAACGTACGGCGACGAAAATAATTAATTGCCTCGTACGAGATTGAACTGACGACCATTGCGGTTACAATCAGATACTAACATACTACACTAAAAGACCTCACAAGTAGACGTGGAAAGTGAATATGTTATGAATATAAACGTACCCCCTACAGACAACCAAAAGTACAACCATCGCGTGTACAGTATCTTTCGGAAACTTTCTAATTGCGGCACGATAGCGTCTTAATAACTTTTCAATTTCGCCTTTCGCAAAATTATTACTTTTAGCATTTTTAAAGTTTTATTTCACACTTAGCGAAGAACTTTTTTATTTTAGAAAATATAATACAAAAATACCCGAAACCTAGTGTTAAGACAGACCGCTCACCACTTTCTGCCGAGTTCTGAAGGCATTGCATATAGAGTGGCGGAACTCAACGCCGCGCTTCGCCTCTACACCAGAGCGAAGAAATAAAAATATTAATGTAAATAAATATTTCATTTGTGGGGATCGAACCCACCACCAGTAAATTTTATAGTCACACTTCGTGCCTCTGCGCCACGACTGGCCACCTATTCATCTTTTTTTGTATTATTTTTAAATTTTATGTTGTATATTGTCTAAAGAATAGTCAGCTAAGGGAACCTGGGAACCCAGTGTTAATACACTGTCTTGTGGCATTGTGTGTTGGGTGGCGGAACTCAACACCACGCTTTACATCATTCCTTCAGTGAAAATCGAACTCACAGCCTATCCCGTTTACATTCGCAAACCTGTATCCAAAAAAATATATTATTTCTGTTTTTCAGAACGTCGCCGGTACTGAAACCTACATCAATAGCATTATACTTGGATCTATATGTATCATACCCTATATAATTGGAGGAGTATTAGTAAATAAAGTAGGCAAGAAGAACCTGTATACAGGGTGTGGGATAATATGTGTAGCGGCTACATTGTGCCTTAGATGGGCAACCTCGAGGGTTGCCATGGTAGCGCTGTTTTCTTCAAACGTGGCTCTCGCTCAAGTAATGATGAGTCTCAATCAATTTATGGTGATCGATTTGTTTCCTACAACAACGAGGTAAGTTGAAATATCTTTATCTATATTTATTATAAAATCATCTTCACGCTGTATCCCGCACACAGCAGGGTAGGCAGAGGGAACCTAGTGTCAAGACATTCCGTTCCCCACTTTCTGCCGAATTCTGGAGGCATTGCGTGTTGAGTGGCAGAACTCAACGCCGCGCTTAACTTTATTTATTTATTTATTTTATTATAAAATCGTAACAAACCAATGTCTTTATATAAAAGATTTAAAAGCAAATGATTTTAGGGCCAATACCAATTAGTAGAATCCAGAACAATGATTTAATTGTTTTTTCTGTTTTTAGGTTTGTCTGTGCGTTTGTTTCGCCTATTCTCAGAAACGGCTTAATTGATTTAAATGCAGTATTTGCTAATTTCCCTTAAAATTTAGTGTCTTTTTTAATCCATACGGTTCACAATTAAAAAAGTTTTACCAATATAAATTATTCTGTTCGACTGAATTGCTGAAAAAATTATATTAACTCCATTATGTTATTCAATTATCTGAAACATTTGTTTTTATTGTATAGATGTTGTCTAATGTTATTAGAATACGAAAATAATCCAGCAAAAGAGATCGTGGCGCAGGGGCACGAAATGTGACTGTAAAACCGACTGGTTGTGGGTTCGATCCCCACTCGAGGAGATGAAATATTTACTTAAATTTATATTTTAATTTTCTTCGCTCTGGTGTCGAGGACAAGCGCGGCGTTGAGTTCTGCCACTCAACACCCAATGCCTCCAAATGGAGTGTCTTAACACTAGGTTCTCCCTACCCTGCAGTGTGCGGGATACAGCGTGAAGCTGATTATTATTAATCCAGCAAAAATTGTATAGTTCCAGCGGGCGAAACCGCAACTGGGTCGGTAGTATTTAAATATATAGTTTTAAATATGACATAACTGTGATGATACTTACTTATTTAGAAAACGTATAAAAATTTGACCGCAGCGGGACTCGAACCCGCGCCTCCTGGAAACCGACCAGGTTTTTTATACGTTTTCTAAATAAGTATTTTTCTTTCCTAAGTGTGGAATAACACTTTAAAAATGTTTAAAAAAAAATGTGATGATACTTTTTTATTTCATTTCATTCTATGCCTTTTCACTTTAACTGCTATTTCATAAAATTAACATTATGGATTTGATAGTCCTAGTCCATAGCAGCAATAACTGTCAGCCACAACAAAAAAATATTTATACTAAAGGGAAGTGTGGGGTTTTGGGGGCAAAAAAATGGTGTACAATACGACTGTATGAAGCGTTCATAAACATAAATATAAGAAAAAAGTAAAAAAAAACAGAACTTTCAATAGAAATGCAAAGAATATGAAGAAATATTTAATTTTATATCAATTCACATAGTCAATGGCGTTCACAATGTAAACGTAAAGGTCAAACATTATGGTGAAGCATATACGATAGGCGTTGAATTTTAAATCAGTAATTAGGACTTTCGTAGAAACAAGCAATCAAATAGTCATTAATATCGTACCGACATTTTAAATATCAACTAGTTTTTTTTTAGTTTGATCCCATAGGTTCTTAGGGCTAAGACAGGAGGAGGCTGAGACACTCCGTTCTCCACTTTCCGCCGAATTTGTTCTGATTTTACGTTAGAGGTTAATATGAAATAGTTGAAATTAAGCTCTCATTTAAACACTATTTTTTAAAGGAATTACAAATAAATTTGTCATGGATTTTTTCTATGATAAACTTATTAATATTAGTTTTCGGTTTTTATCCTTATTTTCATTATAAGTTCTCACTTTTTGCCAATTCCTTTTTTTTTCTTTAAAACTGAAAATAATTGAACGTGTGGATTCAGATCAAAAGTGAGATAGAACAAAATAAATTGTAAGGATCCCGTTGTCTCGAATAAACTAAACTAATATTTTGCTAATAGTTTTTAATATTTCTGATTATAAACGATAATTGTTGGCTATAATTTAAATTTTATTCCAATATCAAAATATGAAAATAAAAGTATTATAGATATTTTTTTTTGTTTGTGAAAAAAACGTGGCTTTCAGTTTTAATTATATTTTACAAGTAATCTAAAGTAAATAAAGAAAGATTTATATTATAAAAGTTTCATAAAGATATTATTGAGGCCAGTCGTGGCGCAGAGGCGCAAAGTGTGACCGCAAAATCGATTGGTTGTGGGTCCGAACCCCACTCGAGGACATGAAATATTTATTTAAATTTACATTTTCATTTCTTCGCTCTGGTATCGAGGTGAAGCGCGGCGTTGAGTTCCGCCACTCAACACGCAATGCCTCCAGATTTCAGCGGAGAGTGGGGAATGGAGTGTCTTAACACAAGGTTCCCTATGCATACCCTGCTATGTGCGGGATACAGCGTGAAGCAGAAAAAAAAAAGATATAAAAACTCACAACCCTAAAGGAAAAGGCTATGTAAGTATACATAGTATATATCTAACTCTATATGTATTCTAAACAATAAGCAGAAGACAGAAATGGTGAATCATGTTCTGTGTAACAACCCGGAAAGGCAATAGCGTGATAAATTCGCATGATTACTTCCAAGTCGACTTCACTGTAAAAATAAAAATTAATAACCGTCTCCATATAAGACTGTTTGGGTATAGTCTGGTTTGAATGTAACATCATTATTTTTAGCTTCACGCTGTATCCCGCTCATAACAGGGTAAACAGGGTAGGGAAATTAGTGTTAAGACACTCCGTTTCATATTAACGCTTCCATTCTCCACTTAAGGGCGTAACTTAACGCCGCCCCTTGCCTCGTTGCGAAAAGTGAAAGAATAAAAATATTATACACTTCATTTCCTCGAGTGGGAATCGAATCCACAACTTGACGCGCACGCTTGTGACCCTGCGCTACGACTTTTCTCTGTAAGACCTAAATATAAGTTACGTTTTTCTATTCATTAACACGCTTTAACCCGCAAAGCAGGGAAGGTAATAAAAACCTAGTGTCAAAACAACGTCCTCCACTTCCCGTAAGAATTGGATACATTGCTTGTTGAGTAATCAAATCGAAGTTGAGTAGTCGAAAGCAAAACCAAATTATACTTATTTAGAAAGTATTTTTCTTTCCTAAGTATTAACACTAAAAAATTGTGTAAAAAAAGGCCAAATTATAATATCAGAATTTCAAATTATTTTAATTTATACCACTTATTACATTTTACATTTTCTGTGATTATAAAATCTTTATAAATTGTAGATTCTGACTGTCTAACCATAACCGAAAACGCCGTACTCAGATCATCATAGCTCTGTGGAAAGGGGTGATCAGAAGCATCTTAGCATTAGGTCCACAGGTGCCTTCTGCCTACCCTCTTATGTGCGGGATACAGATAAAATAAAAATAAAATATATCAATATATTTGAGAAATATATAGGAGAAATGGTTGGTTAAAGTAAATTAAGAGCAGTTGCTCTCAGCTGTATTTACACCACAAACAATAATGGACTAGCAAAGTGCAGTACATATCCTCTGGCAGACCACCGCAGGGTAACTCCAGTACAAACTTGAATATGAATAGAATTTCTGAAACAAGAACCATCTTTGGAACTGTTTTATGTAATAAGATATATGTAATTTTTGTTCATTTTGAACTGGAGCTACCTATTATAGATTTACAGTCAAAAAAAAAATTAACATGTTTCTGTTTCACGATATATAGGTTAGCCTAGTGTTAAGACCCTTCGCTCCCCATTTCCTGACGAATTCCGGATCAATTGTGTGTTGAGTAGCGGAACTCAACGCCGCGCTTTGCTGCGACACCAGAGCGAAGTAAATGATAATATTAAATTTCACCGAGTGGGGATTGAATCCACAACCGCGCTTGTGCCACCGCGGCACAATAGGCCTTAATATAATAGTATATGCAATATCGCCGAAATCACGATATCAAAGAACGGAGTGTTTTATCTATACGTTCTCTCTACCCTGTACTATATCCTACCTTACTTTTACGAAACTCAAAAATAAAAAACAAGATAATAAAAGGCGAAAAGTATATACCCCATTTCTTTATTATCTGTTAAAGCTAAACAAACAAGCTCTTTCAACATTATACAATAAATATCCAATATGGTGGTAGCAAATAACTAATTTCATACTATCTGAGACTATAAGATATTCATTTCTTAGTTATTTATGGCTGCGGGCGGACAGATTATTACAGTTTTGATTAATTGCATAATAAAATTAGTTTAATAAACATGTAGAGCGTTTACATGCGGTGATATATCAATATTTTGACGCCATTCGTGGCGCAGGGGCGCAAGCGTGTGACTGTAAGCGCGTTAGGTTGTGGGTTCGATTCTTACTTGAGGAAACGGAATATTTAATTTTATCATTCAGTTGCTCTGGTAACGCCAAATTGGGGCGTTAAGGTCCGCCAGTCGATACCTCGAAAAGGATCGAGTCTGACTCATCGAAAAGGATAGAGACTAAACGCGACGGCTGTGGACTCAGTTCCCGTTCGAAGGAAATATATTTTTTTATATTTCCTTTTTCTTTTCTGGTAACTGGACAAAGCATTGCGTTGAGCTCCGCAACTTGACTTGCAATATTTAAAAAAATTGGTGATTACGTTCCTCTTGCTTATCCTACCATGCGGTAAAAAGAGTGTCTCTTTTACGCACGGCGTTTTTTTTTGTTCTCTATGAAATTGCTTCCTTGTAAACTATCAATGGTATGGTATATGTATATTGTAAGGTAATAATGATAGTAGTTTGTTTTCTTAAATAAGTTTTTCTTTTATCTTCATCGTGCCTAACGTTATATTTATTTATTGTTTATTTACGGCTATATCGATATCGTAAAAAAACTTTTAGTATATTTTATTTTTATAGAGATTGCAGGGAATTTAGAGGGAACCTTATTACCATAGTGATACAATTGAAATAATTCATTCCCCCGAATCGGAATCGAACAATTGTCGCGTTTAGAGTCACTCTGTACCACTGCGCCGCGACAGTCAACTTTTTATTAGACATTAAACACTAAATTCGAACTTAAAACCACCGATCATATTATATTGTTTATTGTGCTTAGACACGTTCTTGCTACGCTTCGTAGGTTGTAAGATAATTTTTAATTTTACTTCATATTCAATGTTATCTAATATCAATTTTGTTGATACTATGAAATATGGAGTAGATGTTGTCATTAAGCCTGTGATCGTTATTTGAAAATATTTTTTTAGTGTAACGTTGTATCTCGTACACGCCGTACACAGCAGGGTGGGTAGAGGGAACCTAGTGTTAAGACAATCTGTTCCCCATTTTCCGCCAAATTCTGGAGGTATTGCGTGTTGAATGGTGTAGCTCGACGTCGCGCTTTTGCCTCGACACTAGAGCGAAGAGCGACTGAGCTGCTTTAAAATAATATACATTTTTTTTCGCTCTGTCTTGCCACTTGAGCAAAAACACAATACTATCTAAAAGTTGCTTCACGCTGTATCCCACACACAGCAGGCAGAAGAAACCAAGTATTAAGACACTCCGTTTCCCACTTTCCGCCGAATCGTAAAGGCATTGCATGTTGAGTGGTGGAACTCAACGCCGCGGTTTACCTCTACACCAGAGCGAAGAAATAGAAAGAAATATAAATTGAAATAAATATTTACTTTTACTCGAGTGGGAATCGAACTCACAACCAGTCACGTTTACAATCACACTTTGTGCTCCTGCGCCACGACTGGCTATTACTATAAAATTTAAAAAAAATAAAATTTAAATTTTACGCTGGCCCACGACGGCCTCTATTATATACTTTTTTTTTTATTTTAGGTCACTAGCTGTGTCACTAACTATGACATCTGGTCGTATTGGCACTTTGGTTGGAAACGTTTTGTTCCCAATATTGCTGGATGTGGGATGTGCGTACCCGTTTTTCACACTTGCTGGAACTATGGCTTGTAAGAATTTTTTTTATTTTTTTTTATTTTGAGGTAGTGGGATTCGATACTCATTTACTGGAGACTTTTATATTTTTTGTTCTGGCTTTATGGAGTTTTTCAGCCTTTTTTCATTTAGTATTTTTTTATTATTAAAAAAAAACCTAAATTAAATAACCAGTTAATTTTAATATTAAATGGAATTATAACATCGTTCACATAAATATTTTAAACTTGGAACTTCAACATTTAATAGTCAGTTTTGTTAGGGTTAGGGTAGGCACAGGGAACCTGGGAAGTATTAAGACATTCCATTCCCATTTAAACATTTGCATTTCCCACGTCCTGCTGATTTCTGAAGGCATTACGTATTGACTTACGGAATGCTATGCTTTCCGTTGTCACCAGAACGAGAATATAAAAATAATAAATATTTAATTTTTGGAATAGAACCCTCAATCTGCCGCGTTGAGTCGCAAGTTTGTACCACTGCGCCACGACTGGCCTCAAAATACATTTTCTACTGCGGTGTAGCAGCATGTCTGGCTAAAGGATTACCCGTCTCGCCGCCGCAAGCCAAGCGGAAATAAGCGTGACGCCGCAGGGTTTCTACCATTAATTAAAAAAAAATACTCTGTACACCCCCGCCTTAACCTTTTTTATCTACTTCCATAAAATAAGGGTGAAGAAACACGAAATGTGATTTCGTTCACATCATATTTTTATGTTTTTTTGCGAATTATAGGAAAATAAAGTTTGTGTGCGAGACGGAGGTCGTTGTGGCGTAGAGGCACAGGCGTACGAATAAACGCGATGGTCGTGGGTTCGATTCTCACACCGGAGAGTATAATATTTACAAATTTTACTTCCTCCCCCTGGTAACGAGGCAGTGAACGAGAGCGCGGCGTTGAGTACCAGCAATTCTAATTATCATTATTTACTTTTTATTACAGTTGTCACTCTATTGAGTTTCGTCATACCAACAAAGAAAAAATAGCAATTTTTTAGATATTGTATGTCAAAGTACTTAAATTTAAAGGCATATTAATTCGTATATTATGACATCACGTGCCTTGGTGGTCAGAAATCGTCTCTGTGAAGGTGCAGATTCGGATCTTGTCTCATTTTTTTTTTAAATATATAATTATGTATTATATTTTTCTTATAAGTTGTAAATTTAGTAATTGTAAATATTGTTTTTATTAAATTAAAAAATATATATATAAATTTGTGTATATTTCTTTTATTTTTAACTCCTTCAGTTAATTATTTCCCGTCTGAAATAATATTTTATATATATTTAAAAATATTTTATATTTAAGAGGCAAAATAAAATAGGTCATATATTTATTATTTATTACCCACCATGCAGCAGCAGACGATAGTAGGGAGTTCGATTCTCACACACGTGTTTCAACAAAATAGGGCGTTAGGTTACGCCACATAAACTATAATATTAGGAGACTTCAAACCATATTCCGTTTGCCAACCTTGGTTTCCTTCGCTCTTTGTAATTTAAAAGAAATCCAATCGAAGACAACATTTTTTTTGACATACTGTCTATGCGACGTTGGTGAGTTCGATTTCCACTCAGGTGGTGGGGCTAAACTATTTTCATTTCCTCGTTCTGGTAAGACAACAGTACAGACTTCTGAACACTCACTCAATACGCAACATCTTGAAATTTAGACGAAAAGTGGGAAATGGAGTGTCGTAACACTATTTTCCCTCTGCTTACCTAAAACAAAAAAAAGAATTAACCAATCATTGAAATAAAAATAAATGTATAATTGTTATTGTATTTTCTCATTACAAAATAAAGTAAGAAATAAAAAGAAACAAATTAGAAATAAGCAATTTGCATATAATATAACAGTACGAACAATTTCATTAACAGTAACTTATATTAAGTCGCTTAAGAATTCAAAGAAGCACTTTGAAATAATATAATTTGAAACTATGTAGGTATACTCTAAAAGTAATTTAATTTTTCTGATGAGATATTTTAATTTGTTGAAATATGTGTATGGAGCATTCCACTCGAAGCGGACAAGTAAAAAAAGTCAAAATCTCCGGTTTTCGTTATTTTTTACTTATGGAGGACTCGACTCGACTCGACTTATAGGAGGACCCACCTCCAGGGGCTTAGGAGTTATGGGGGCTTGAAGTCGCGAGTAATTGGTGGATATGCACATCTTTTTTCTGTGAAATGTCATATCTCATTTGTCATATCTCATTTTCCAGTATTAATAAGTAACAAATTAGATTCACCATTAAATGAGCTTTGGAATTGTATTTTAGTTAAATAAAATTATTTTATTTTTCAAAAATAAAATAGTATTTGTTGTGTTACATGGAATTTCAGAAATATAACAATAATATATATATTTTTTAAATTTATTCTCTAAAAACAATTCATAATGTGTAGATTTGATTAAGGATTCCGTAAGGTGGAATTGGTGCGGCGGGTGCAAAGTGCGGCATTGGACGCCGCGCTACAAGACTGTAACCGATGTAGCTCCTAAACGGCTTGGCCTCCTTTTATATAGCTTTGTGAGGCTCATCTACACACTATACATTGTTTTTAGATGATATATATTTATCAAATGTTATTGCTTTATTTCTGAAATTTCATGTCATAAAGTAAAATATTTTTTTTTCTATAAGAAATTATTTTAATTAACCAAAAAGCTCATTTAATGTGGAATCTATTCCACTAATTAATCATTAATTTGCAACTAATTACTACTGGATAATGAGATTTGAAAAAGTGCATGTCCATCAGTCACTCACAACTTCGCGCCCCCATTACTTCTAAACTAAACACTATACTACCAAAATATTATGTAATTGTGTTAAGGATCCATATGGGTCTAACATATTAAAAAATAACCAAAATCGGTGACGTCGACTTTTTTACCTGTCCGCTTCCCGTGGAATGCCCATACATGAGAATTTTTTGATTTATTCTTTTAGTGTGAAGAATCTTTGTTTTCTATTTTCCGCCGAATTCGAAAGATTGCGTGTTGAGTGACGGAACTCAAAGTGACAGTGTTAGACAGTAGAAGTTTACACAGAAGTTGGATTTATATTGGTGCTTAGAGCAGCAATATAAACCCATCATTTGTAAAAACATATATAAAGAGAACAGGATAAAATAAACAAACATGATTTTTTGTCGTTTTTATAGATATCACACTTGGCCGGATTTTTTTAATTCAAATATTTTCATTTTAATAAAATATCAATTGTCTGCCTATCATTCGTCAGTCTGTCGTCAATACCTTCCGCAATCTAAGAAGTAAAAAGGAGACGTGCTGAGTGGCGGAACTCAGTGCCACCCTTTGTCTATTATGTGACAATCATGCACAATGTCTTTAAATGTCTTTTAACTTTAAATTTCACTGTGCTGCGCCAGGACAGCTCCAAAACCATTTTTTTAAACTTTAACTAGCAATAACTCAAAGTTTGTTTTTAACAGAACATTATTCTATCACTATTGCCCTTTTCAAATTATAGGTAACTGTTAAGTCTCAATAACTTTTGTGTCCCAAGAACTTTCCTAGCGACTAATATAATCCTTTCCATATACAACAAAATGTACTGTAACTCGACCGTACTTATTTATTTATCAAAGCCGAACCCATTTAACTCTTACGTCTTTGAAATTTTACTTAAACTAACACGGCATGTAACATATTTTGTAAGTTTTATTTGGTCAATTCAATTTCGCTTTGATTTGATATTGGGACATTTCTTTGAAATATAAAAATATTTTTTTTTGTGCTTGAATTTATTTGTATATTTGTTTCGATTTTGTATTATGTAGTAGTTTTGTGTTGTGACTGTTGTGATTATTGGGTTCGATTCCAATTTTTGGGAATGAAATATTTGATATTTATCTGTCGTTTGTAAAAGCAATGGTTGCAGGCTCACTTCCAATCGGAAGGGGTGAAATTTTATTTATTATTTTTTTTCATTTAAATTGTTTTACCGTTAACTTTCTTCTCCCTCCTTTAATACGTATACAGTATAGAATAAATATATATAACAGTACAGAATTTTTAAAGAAAATGCGGCATTGAGTTCCGCCTCTCAACAGGCTATATTTCGAATTCGAGAGCTATATGTATTGATACTGTCAGTCGTCTTCTCTTTTTTATCCTATAGTAAGCAGGAAGAGGAAAATTGAGAAAAAACTGAGACTTGGTGCTTTAAAATAGAATTGTTATATTTTTCTTTCGTGCGTGAACCCTAAAAATAGCTTTAAATTCACATACGTAAAATCTAAAATTACTTTTACCAAGGACCTTTCTAAACAAGTATTATCCCGAAATCAGTTTAAGGATTTCGATTGGAGTATCTAATAGTTATTTTTTCCTTAAGTTGACAAACACTGAAGGAGACTTAATCAAATGGTCATTAAGTTAATGAAAAGAGAAACCTTTTATGTTAATTGGACTGGCTGTCTGTTTTTTTTTTGGACGTCTACTTAATAGCTACTTTACCGTTGGATGCCTAAATTAACCTTTAAAATACCCCTCTTCTAATGTTATAATAAAAATCTGTTTATCCATCCATTCGTTACTTCATTTTTACTCTCGCATTTGTTCAATCTTTATCAAATAGGCATGAAATGATTCAACCATTAGTGGTTTCTTCCTTCTGCTCCTCAATGTTCCCCGATTCTGAGCAAAATCATTATTCATTAAGTGAAATTACTCGGAGGAGTGCAATTTTAACAAAAGCTCTTAGTATACGAGTTTTTTTTATCTCGTATAAGTGTTTTTGGGTGTACTTTAATAGAATATCTCGTGTTTTTTTTTACTTCACGCTGTATCTTAATATAGCTGGGTAGACAGAGGAAGCCTAGTGTTCAAACACTTTATTGCGAGTTGTATGACGGAACTCAACGCCACGCTTTGCGTCGACACCCAGAACGAAGAAATGAAAATATTAAATATTGCATTTCCTCGAGTGAGAATCGACTCCACAATCTATGCCCCTGTACCACGACTGGCTTTAGTAAAGAGTTGTGTGACGGAACTCAACGCCACACTTTGCCTCGACACCTAGAAAGAAGAAATGAAAATATTAAATATTGCATTTCCTCGAGTGAGAATCGAATCCATAATCTATGCCCCTGGGCCGGTACTAGTAAACTCGTTGATGTCCTTATTTATTTTCAAAGGTGCTTTCACTAACTTAGATAATTACAAGGCATTTACCAAAGAAAGAGATGTCTCAAGAAATTTTCAAAGATACTTATTACGCCTTTTCATGATGGATCTTAAGAAAATCTGTCAATTTACCGAACAAAAACTTGTATTTACAAAACGAACTACGCCTTAATTTAGAGTTTTAGGTGAATAAACTGTGATGCTTCAGAAATAGTCAGTGTAAAGGGTCCTTATATTATGGTGGATTCGTATAACGTAATATCAAGACGTAAGCAGGAAACATAGTAGGGTATGTAGTACGGTACTTATTAAGGAAAAGGATAGTATGCAAGATAAATTCTGTCAAATATGATTCAAAAGAAAAAATCCTTTAGTTATTCGATATTGGATATTTCTTGTAATATTGTACAAAGATGTTTGATTATATTAATAAATTCTTGAGATAACGTGACTGAGAATAGTATGTTCATAAGTTTTTTGTACTTAGAAATCTTATTAGATTAAAATGTAATTGATTTATATATTTTGTTTCTTAAAAAGTAAGAGGAGCCCGGTCGTGGCGCAGAGGCACAAAGTGTGACTGTAAAATCGACTGGTTGTGGGTTCGATACTCACTTGAGAAAGTGAAATATTTATTTACATTTATATTTTCATTTCTTCGCTCTGGTGTCGAGACAAAGCGCGGCGTTGTGTTCCACCACTCAGCACGCAATGCCTCCGGAATTCGGCGGAAAGTGGGGAAAGGAGTGTCTTAACACGAAGCTCCCTCTGCCTACGCTGCTGTGTGTGGGATACAGCGTGAAACTACAAAAAAAATTTAAGATATGGACTATGTTAATAATTAATCACTAGAATATTCTTGGATGTTGAAAAAGATAATGTAATGTATTATGTAAGAATCCTTAAGTAAGTTTTAGTTCAATACTAGTAAAAATTCCACTAAGCCACGTTATCGTCAATAATATTTATTTAGCTTCACACCTTTTTCCACATACGGTAGACAGTGGGAGCTTAACGCATAAAAGTACAGCGTTCTCCTCTATTTCCATCTGTCTGCCTAATTTTAGAAACATTTTCATGTTGAGAGACGGAACTCAACGCCGTGCTTTGTCCATCAAAGCAGGGAAATTTAAATTAGTGAAGGAATTAATAGTTAATTCCATTCCTTACAGTGAGGATCGAATGCATAGCTATCACAATTACAGAAACACGAACAGTACACACGAATTCAGTGTTATCTAAACTAACGCTAGAACATTTGGAAAAATTTACTTATTGTCTTTTGTTTTTAATTATGATCTTCATCCAATGTAATAATCTCGCTGTATTCCGTATATAGCAAGGTAGGAAGAGAAAACTTAGTGCTAAGATGCTCCCTTCAACACTTAAGAAAATTTCACAAATTAGAATTTAGAATTAATTAGAATAAATAAATAAAAATAAATCAGCTTCACGCTGTATCCCGCACACAGCAGAGTAGGCAGGGGGAACCTAGTCTTAAGACACTCCGTTCCCCACTTTCTGCCGAATTCTGGAGGCATTGCGTGTTCAGAGGCAGGACTCAACGGCGCGCTTTGCCTCGACACCAGAGCGAAGAAATGGAAATATAAATTTAAGTAAAATATTTACTTTTATCTCCTCGAGTGGGATGAAGAAGGATATTTGACTATGTCTTTCTATATAGGATGCCAAGAAACTTCACACAATACGAAATCAGATCTCCGTCCCTTCACGTCAGCGTAAATATATGCATCAACATTCCATTGTTATGACTATTGTGACATCGAGTATCTTTTAGCATGTTCACTGCAAATTGGATGAATATATTATTATTATACTTTAATATTCGATTTCTGATTTGATTTTTGTTATTTAGTAATAATACATTTTTTTTAGATGGCATTAGTGTTAAAACATTCTTTTCCCATGTTTCTACCAAAATGTCATGTAGAGAGGCGGAACTCATCGCCATGCTTTTTGATATCAGAACGGACAAATGAAAAAAAAAATTCTCCGGCAGGGAATTGAACATACGATCATCATGTTTGCAGTCCGATTTTGTCCTAATGCGCCGTGATGGCTACTCTCTTGAATCGATTAAATTTAATTAATATCACAGGTTTAAAAAAATCTATCTATTATTTATATTTTTTTTGTTTTAAACCTGTGATATTTCGTAGGAGAATAAAGAGTAAGTGATAAATTATGCTTATTAGTTGCGAATTCGAGTCCCAATTTTTTTCTATTTACCAAAATGCAATATATACGAGTATAAAATACATTTAACACAGCAACCTCAACACCAACACAGCACCCGCACACAGCAAGTAGGCAGATTAAACTTAGTGTTAAGAGACTCCGTTCCCAATTTTTCACCATACAATTTTATTGCCTGTTGAGTGACGGAACTCAATACCGCACTTTGCCTCAATATCAGAGTAATATATATATATATANATATTTCCTCGAGTGGGAGAGAGTCGACTCGAGCCCACAATGTGTTGTGCTCGGACTGGCCTCAAATGCAATATATCTAAATCAAATTTAAATAATAAACTTATACATACTAATAATTTTAGAACAGAAACTATTTTTTTTATCACTAACTTAAATTGGATAAACAAAATTGATTACATATTAATTTATAATATTAATTAAATTCCAATCAAACTGAATCGAGGATTCAGCAAGTCTTGCAAATAAGCTGTCTAAGGGAAGACAGCTCTCGAAGTACAACTTATGTTATTAATCAAACTTAGCAATACCTAGATTTCATTTACTCAGAAGTTAACTATTACTCATCTATTGAGATATTGAAAGTTATTGGAGATTTGATAAATATATTTTTTTGTATGCTTTTTTTAGCTTTACCCCATATTCCGTATATATCAGGGTAGACAGAGGGAACCCAGTGTTAAATACAAATTCAAATTCAAATAATTTTATTCAAAATAAGAAGGTACATGTGAATAAGAAGGTACATTGGTAATTTGAGGCCGGTCGTGGCGCAGCGGCACGAGGTGTGACTGCAAAGCCGACTGGTTGTGGGTTCGATCCCCACTCGAGGAGATGAAATATTTACTTAAATTTATATTTCCATTTCTTCGCTCTGGTGTCGAGGTTAAGCGCGGCGTTGAGTTCTGCCACTCAACACGCAATGC
>JAAIXJ010000682.1:117305-216111 GCA_013403705.1 Heliconius hermathena
AAGACACTCCGTTCCCCACTTTCTGCCGAATTCTGGAGGCATTGCGTGTTGAGTGGCAGAACTCAACGCCGCGCTTAACCTCGACACCAGAGCGAAGAAATGGAAATATAAATTTAAGTAAATATTTCATCTCCTCGAGTGGAGATCGAACCCACAACCAGTAGGTTTTACAGTCACACCTCGTGCCGCTGCGCCACGACTGGCCTTACACCACATTACGTCCGAGTAAATGAAAATGATTTGAATTTACATCGAATAGAAACATTCTGTCTTATAAATCTAACTTTCTTGCCTACCTAATCATAAACGAGACTTTAAAAACACATTTTCATAAAAAAAAAATATTTAAAATATTCATCTTTTCAATGCCTTCATTAAAATATTATATCACAGACAGATAAAAAACAACGTCTTATATAATATTTCCAAGAGTTACGTTTGTTTCAACTTTGGGTTTCAAAGCGGAACAATACATTTCTATTGGTAGAACAATTTGCGAAGTTACTTATACAGAAGTTAAAGTAAAGTAAATACCGCAACGTTGAATAATCAATAATGACTTCCTTCATATTTTGCATTAGGACAGGTAGCTTTTACTTAGGTAGATAAAATTTACAATTTCGAGACCAGTCGTGGCTCAGGGTTACAATTGGGTGACTGTACTCTTATTGTACTGGATTCGATCCCCACTCGAGGAAATTAAATATTTAATTCTTCACGAGGTTATGAATAAGTAAAGCTTATGTTTATGCCACATTTGCCTTTAAAGCTTCTGCTTCAATTCACATATGTGTCACTAAATTATTTAGGAGGCAATATCTCAAGTTTAGGTTTTTTGAAATTATTTAAATATATTAGCTTCACCCTAGGAACCTAGTAAAAAAAATTAAATTAAATTAGCTTCACGCTGTATCCCGCACACAGCAGGGTAGGCAGAGGGAACCTAGTGTTAAGACACTCCGTTCCCCACTTTCTGCCGAATTCTGGAGGCATTGCGTGTTGAGTGGCAGAACTCAACGCCGCGCTTAACCTCGACACCAGAGCGAAGAAATGGAAATATAAATTTAAGTAAATATTTCATCTCCTCGAGTGGGGATCGAACCCACAACCAGTCGGTTTTGCAGTCACACCTCGTGCCGCTGCGCCACGACCGGCCTCGAACGAACCTAGTGTTAATTATTATTGTTCTTCTTCAGGCAAAAAGCGGAGGGTAAAGTTCCGGTACTCAACTCGCAATGCCTCCAATGTAAGACGGAAAATAGGGAACGCAGTGTCCTAGCAGTAGGTTCTGCCTAGCCTGCTGCGTGCGGGATACAACGTGAAGCAGATCTTTTAAATTTGTAATTATAATATAATCACACGTAAATATTTATTTTCAATTTAGCTCTGGTAGACGAAGCACGGTGTTGAGTTCCGCGATTCAAAACACAATTTTCAAGCGATGGTTGAAAAGTGGAGAATTAAGAAGTGTCTTATTAGGGACAGAGTGTCTTAACACTAGGTTCCTAGGTTCCCTCTTCCTACTCTGCAATATGCGAGATAGAGCGTAATATATTTATATTTTGTACTTTCAAAAAACGATAATTTGAGATATTGCCTCTTAAATAATTCAGTGACAAATATGTGAATTGAAGTAGAAGTTTTAAAGCCAAATGTGGCAAAAACATAAGCTTTACTTATTCATAACCTCGTGAAGATTGTGAGTTTAACGAGACGATATTTGTTAAAAGGGTGACAAAAAAAGTAGGCTAAAAATATTCCTTTGCCCACTTTCCAGCCAACTTTTGAGACATTGCGGGTCGTATGGTGCTTTGTCTACCAGAATGAGGAAATGAAAATCATCAGCTTCACGCTGTATCCCGCACACAGCAGGGTAGGCAGAGGGAACCTAGTGTTAAGGTACTCCGTTTCCCACTTTCTGCCGAATTCATGAGGCATTGCGTGTTGAGTGGCAGAACTCAACGCCGCGCTTAACCTCTACACCAGAGCGAAGAAATGGAAATATAAATTTAAGTAAATATTTCATCTCCTCGAGTGGGGATCGAACCCACAACCAGTCGATTTTACCTTGCCTGATGCAAAATATAAAGGAAATGAAAATAAAATATTAATATAAAAACATTTATAAACAAGCTTTCTAGATGTGTGTTTATGGTATACCTATATAGTAATTTACAAATCATGCTTTTTCATTTGATACCCATATTAGGTGGGCTGTACAAAAATTTGTAATCCACCATTTTGTTTCGGCGGCCATTTTGGATAAGCAACAATATTGTTTATATGACACTTCATTGTTATCAAAACTGAAATCGTTAGCTAAATTTCAGCTTAAACAGGTAGTGGGAAGTGGGTGATATTGAGCTTGCAAGATAACTCTATTTACTAACCAGGTAAGGCAAATAATAGCTTATAATAATATAAACAATATTATTTACAACATTGTTCCCTCGAATGTGGATCTAATTCACAACCGTAACGTCCCTAGTACGATGCTAAATGATAAAATATTTAAAGCAATTAAAATATCATAGGCCTTGAATATAATAAAAAATTAAAAATAAAATCGTCTTCACGTTGTATCTTGCTCACAGCAGGGTAGGCAGAGGGAACCTGCGTTCATACTCCGTTCCCCGATTTCCAAATCAGGCAGGGGGAACCTACTGTTAAGACACTCCGTTCCCCACTTTACGCCAAATTTTCGAGGCATTGCGGGTTGAGTGGTGGAACTCAATGCCCAGCTTTTGCCTTGGTGCCAGAGGGAAGAAATTAAAATATTTATTCCCTCGAGAGTGGATCGAATCCACAACCGTCACGTCGCCGTACGACGCCATCCCAATAAACAAACTCTTTTCTGTTTATCTTCAAGTGGTCCCATGATACTACTCTGACGTAGGTACATTCCTCCGAAAGTGACAAGTTGACAAGGAGCGACGACAGTTGCTTATGTGCCATAATTATTTTATTCAAAAAATCAATTCATCAAATCAGCTTCATAATGATCTCTCCCGAGACATTGCGTGTTGAGTTGCGGAACTTAACACCGCGCTTTACCTCGACAATATTTTATTTCCACGAGTGGAGGTCGAACCCACCACCAGTACAGCATTTACAGTCACTCTTTTATGCTAGCCTCAGCGCTACGACTGTCCCCATTATTTTATTGATTTTAATAATAATGAAATATATTTTTGTTAAATTTAAAACTTAATTATATTTTAATTACATATGTAGGAAAATAAAATACTTTTCTAGAAAACGGATAAAATGTAGCGGGATTTAAACCTGTGCCTCTTGAGAATCGTCGAAGCGCAGCAGTTGAGACCACTAAGCTATACGTTCTTATCAAGCTACGCCGGAATTCTTATGTAGATACTTGTTACAACATGTTTTTGTTGTGAGCATCTCTGTAGGAGAGTTTTTAAGAAATGCGATGATTGTTTTGGACCCGCGCCTCCTGGAAACCGACCAGGGTCGGGTCGGTTTCCCGGCCGGAGGCGCGGGTTCGAGTCCCGCTACGTTCAAATTTTTATACGTTTTCTAAATAAGTATTTTTATAGTGTTAATCCACACTTAGAAGGTTTCCTAAAAAATGTTAATTAAAATTTTTTTTGGACTATGTCACGACACACAAAAAAGAGAACCAATATAGACAATATTTTTTATCTATATCGGCGACATTACGGATGTATGTAAGAGTATATACCATTTTATTACGTGTAGAGTACTTAATGTAATACCAACATTCCATAGAAACGAAAATATTTATAATATAAGCATTCCTTCGAATGGAATTCGAGACGAAATCAATCACGTGTTCGATAAAGCACTTTATTCCTATTAGAAATTCTTATTTATTTCCGCTTAGATTTGTATTCTACAAATATATTTACACATCTGGATTTGAATCCACTATTTATGGATGTTTTTTTTGACAGGCTGATGCTTTATTCTTATTTATACTAAGTACTAGTTCTCTAGTGAGGCCAGTCGTGGCGCAGGGGCACAACGTATGACTGTAAATTGACTGGTTGTGGGTTCGATCCCCACCCGAGGAGAAGAAATATTTACTTAAATTTATATTTCCATTTCTTCGCTCTGGTCTCGAGGCAAATCTCGGCGTTGAGTTCTACCACTCAACACGCAATGCCTCCAGAATTCGGTAGAAAATGGGGAACGGAGTGTCTTAACACTAGGTTCCCTCTACCTACTCTGCTGTGTGCGGGATACAGCGTGAAGCTGATTTTTACTAGTTTTCCAGTTTTTGTACATATTTCAAATGTTTCATATAATGACGCATCAAAAATAATCCATTATCTCAGGTGGAAATCAAACCTACATCTTTTACACATTCACATTTTTAATATCTATAAATTGAATTTATTTCAATTTGGCTAGACTAAAATGTTAGGTGCTACCAATAGGTAGTAGGTCCACCAAAAGGTGACAGCGGGAAAATTTAATACTAATTTATTTCTTCTTAAACTTAAGGATATTTTATTTTTGTATAATACTTTGCAGAAGTGTTAAAGCATTTAAAGCAAATAAAATATCAAAAGCTATGAAAATTATTATCGATTAAAAATTAAATCATCTTCACGCTTTATCCCACACACAACAGGGTACGCAGAGGGAACCTATTGTTAAGATATTCCGTTCCCCACTTTATGCCGAATTTTTCAAGGCATTGTGGGTTGAGTGGTGGAACTCAACGCCGAGCTTTTTTTGCCTTAGTGCCAGAACGAAGAAATTAAAATATTTATCACTTTGAACTTTGAGGTTTGAACTCACAACTGTCTCGTTACAGTCACACTCTTGTGACCTTGCACTACGATGGCCTCGAATATAATTATTCATATCAGATATCAGATTATTTTATTACCATATTTTTTTCGCTATAATTTTTGAAACAAAGTAGACAATGGGTACCTGAAACAATAATAAAACAGCTTTATTATTTGCAAACTTAAATGATTTGTTATAATAATTTTAACTTATTAACTATAAGTAGCAATATATAACGCATAGCACAAGGAACCTAATATTAGGACACTCGGCTTCCGCTCAATTTGAGACCGTGTTGAGTGGCGTAACTGAACGCTACGCTTTGTCTACTAAAGCGAGGTAATTATATAATTTGAATATTATCATTTCCCGAGCGAGAATCGAACCCCCAACGATTGCGCTTACAGTCAGAAACTGTTCCATTTCGCTACGACGGTCTCACCAACACTTCTGAGTAATACAAATCAGCTTCTTTTGTATCGATAACAGAAAAAAACGCGTTGATTATTGAAAAAAAAAACAAAACAAAAAATGAATAGAAAAAATATTGAAGCTCAAAAGACTTGAAAATAAGTAAGTTATTTGCTCCAAACAACTCGGTAATGAAAGAAAAAGAAATTCATTTTGGCAATTTGATCACGGTACGGCGGACTGAAGTAATGATAGAGAAGATATTTTTTAATATAAAGGTATTTTTCATTAAATTGTGATACAATAAAAGTTGTTCGTAGAAATAGTTGTTTTTAGTGTCGTGTATGGCTGGTTTTATTTTACTGATTGATTTTTGACGTCAAGGTTTAATGTTTTATTTAAGAGTGCTGCTCCATCGTGACTTTACGCAGGTAAATACGAATTTATGAAGTAGAAAAGAGTATAGAATAAGTAAGACTGTTGAAACTCCGGTATATGTAGGGGAGAGGGGGGCACATTCGAACGATTTTTAAACTTTGTGTCATATCTATAAATTCTACAGTTTTTAACTTCTTTACTATTTCACAATGCTTAGTCCAACTATTGTGCCACAAAATCGTAGCATCATATGTAGAAAANGTACGTAATAAGTATGTCATCTTGTTTAAGAAAGTTATAATGAAACTGTGTTTATTATGAGCCGGCCTGATGTTAACCGCGCCGTGAATTTTAATTATATAGGAAAATGTATCGTGGAGTGTGTCGGTGCGTTGTGTGTGTGTCTATTGATATACGATAGTCGTGGGTTGAAATCCTACTTCAAAAATAAAAATATAAGTATTTTCTTCATACGATTGATTTAAATTGTTATAAGTTTACTGTTGAAAACGCAATATACATTATCACAAGACTCTTACACTTATCGGGGATATAAACCAATTACCCTTCAACAACACTTCTTCCAAATGCACTATATCGGCCCAAACCTCGTGACGACCATCAGTCAAGAGCTCGCGAAATCATATAGATGTCAACTGGATGTGATATACGCGCTCAACGAAGTTTATAACGGAAACTACTCAGCATTACAGACAACCCGCTCCTTGAGAAAAGCGCGATACATGGGTGCTTCCATTCCAATAGATACCCCCAATAGTCTATACCTGGTCCACACACAAGCAGAAAAAGCGGACTTTATCAGGAAAGGATACGGAAAGAGAGCCTGACTACCTGACTATCAACGAATCTCAGGGACTTACATACGAGTCAACAACTAAGACCAGTAAGAACGACAGCATATCACACACTGTCGTCGCCTTAACAAGACATACAAAAGGATGCATCTATTACACTGACGCCGAGGAAGACGCTATCGGCAAGTTCTTTCGCCGGACAAATGAAGGTTCCGTAACTGATATAGTGGAATCCAACATCAAAATGGCAAGATCCTACAGAGATAAAGACGTAATAAAAATATTACGTAACCAACTAACTGTACCGCAATGAACATGGCCAACGACCACAAAACTCGAACATTGACAAAAAGGAACGATGACCATTTATAATATAAATAGTCACTTCACATTTTAAAAAGAAAACAACAACAACAACTTTAATTAATCAAGAATAAAAAAGCCACGGACAACAAAAGTCTGTGGCGCTTAACAACTCATATTAAGAAAACAAAAAAAATTGTATACTATAATTTTAATATAAAGAGACATAGCAAATTTTGTTTCTAATAACTTTCCAAAATTATGTACAACTAATCGTCTACACCTCGTTGTTTTGTCTGTGTGAAAGAGTTTTTGTAATATACCTAGATTAAAATTTGTGCCCGAACGACGGTGCAGGGGCAGAAGTGTGCGGCTGTAAACGCGACGGTTGTGGGTTCAATTTCTAATCGGGGTAGTGAAATATTTAATATTTTCATTTCCGAGCTTGAGTGGCGATACTCAAGAGAGTTTCGCCACTCAACACGCAATGCCTCAAGAATTTGGTGGAAGAAAATGTAGAACAGGAGTATCCCAATCGGAAATGGAAAAGTTCCTAGGTGCCCAAGTCCCCTTTACCTACCCTGCTATATGTGTGAGATACAACGTGCAGCTAAAACAAGCAATGCATTTACATAAACAGGAGAGTGGAGAAAAATGGCAATTAAATATTTCATACAGGCTGCACGAGGCAAACTTTATTGTAAGTATGTGTGTACATTACAAAATGAATGTTAATTAAATTTTATGTCAATAAAATATATCGTGATTCAAATTATCATAATTTTATATGAGCATAAATAAGGTTTTAATTTGTTTAACCTTGTTCAACCTTTAATTAGTTTCGTAAATACAAGCATAATTATTATAACAGCCAAACGCTGTTGACCGAAACATAATATGTATATAAATTCCTTATTATTTATTAAATTGTACTAAAATACTAAAGTAATTTGTTAACTAAAGATTTGTTAACTAAAGAAAAGATAGAAAATAGAGAAATAAAGAGACTTAACACTAAGTCACAACCTCTAATTCTCAATTCGTAAAACATGTGTAAAATTAAAGATCTAACCTACTACTAATTGAGGCCATCTGGCGTCGCGTCACAGCGTATTACTATAAGCGTAACGGTTGTGGCCTCAATTCCCAATCAATGGAATGAACTATTTTAATCTCTCCATTCTGGTAAAGAGACAAAGAGTGATGTAGAGCTCCGTCACTCAACTAAAACTCAATGCCTCGAAAATTGGGCAGGGTGTGGAGAATGGAGTGTCTCAACACTAAATTCCCATTGCCTGCCCTGATATATTCTAGATGTTTTTAGCTTCACGCTATATCCAGCACACAGCGGGAGTTTAGTGTTAAGAGTGTCCGTTCCCCATTTCCCCCCCAATTCTGAAGACATTGCATATTGAGTGGCGGAACTTAACGCCACGTTTAAAGCGAAGAAATGAAAATATGATATATTTCATTTAATATTTTCATTTCTTCACGGAAAACAGCGTGAAATAAAAGCTAATTAATTCGCAAACTACCATCGCGTTTCAGAATGACTGTACTTTTTTGATGGATGACTTTTATAATAAAATAGTGTATCACAAAAGAACTAGTATCGACAATAAGAGGGCTTAATATTTACTCTATAATAATGTTCACATAACAAAATTTAAGGTTGGCCTAAAATAAGTAATTCTAGGCGGGGTGGGTGATAGAAAAATATGATTTTTAGTGACAAAGAATGTAGTGACGAGTCACTACAATCCCTATATTTATCTTATATAGATATTATTTTCTGGTTCGTTATATTCGAAATAATATTTTGGACGGGCATATATAAATGACAGAATATTATACAATATTAAATATAAAAGATTTTTTTATGCATGGCATGAATAGGTAGAGGGAATCTAGTGTGAGGACTATCTGTTTCCCACTTTCCACCCAATTTTTGAAAAATTGCGTATTAAATCCGAATTCGTGCTTAATTTTATTACTAAAGTGAGCAAATAAAATATTTTTCTCCTCATAGTATGAATCGAACACAGAACCGTCCAATAATAGTCACACACTATACCTCTGTGCCACGATGACCTCAAACAAATGTAATCGAATATTTATTACATATAAATTTAAAGTGGTGAAACTATTATAGCAGTTTGCTGAGCCGAACGAAAAAACATTTTTTTTAGTTTTTTTTTATCAGCTTCACGCTGTATCCCGCACACAGCAGGGTAGGCAAAGGGAACCTAGTGTTAAGACACTCCGTTCCCCACTTTCTGCCGAATTCTGGAGGCATTGCGTGTTGAGTGGCAGAACTCAACGCCGCGCTTAACCTCGACACCAGAGCGAAGAAATGGAAATATAAATTTAAGTAAATATTTCATCTCCTCGAGTGGAGATCCAACCACAACCAGTCGGTTTTACAGTCACACTTCGTGCCGCCACGACTGGCCTCAACCTGGCATTTTTTTAGTTTTTAAAATATAAACAGTAAATATCGATGCTTATTTATCGATAAACAACCTTTAAAGCCTGAAATATTCAGCAAATTAAATAATTAAAGAAAACAACTCAAACAAAACTATAGTTTAACATTTAATTAATAAAATCACCGTAAAATACATTCCACTGTCACTATTTATTTTATGTTGTTCAACTTTCGGAATTCCTTCGTAGTTTTCTTGAGGTTTACTCCAATCTTTAATTTACAGTGAACTAAGACTTATATCAAAGCTAGTGAAATGTCAAACAAAAGAAGGTTGACGTTCTTAACAATTGGTCCGATGAGTATCTGTAGGCTAGCGCCGTTATATTTTAAAATTAGTTTTTTTTTGTTTAATTATTTTTGCTTTGTAACAGTTTTTTTTCTTTGTTTATATTAAAATTTAAAAGAAAATGTGTTTTATCAAAGGTTTGAAGGAAATGTAAGATTTGAATTGCAAAGGTAAACTGTGATTACAATATTTTTTATGATTACAAGGTCATTGTGGCGGGGAGCAAGCGGCTGGTAGTAAGCGCGATGATTGTGGATTCGATTCCTACTTGGGGTAGTACATAATTTTTTTCTCCTTCTGGTCAGCCAAGGTAGGGTAATGATGATAGCTCTATCATTCAACAGACAGTGTCTTGAATTCGTGGGATAATTGAGATATAGAGAAATTAAAGTATACGGATTCTTAGATGTTTAATTTTATATTTTTTTGAACCTGGGAACCTATTGTTAAGATACTCTGTTCAATTTAAAATACCTCTGTTCCCCACGTTCCGCTTATTCTTGAGGTATTGCGTGTTAAGTGGCGGAACTCACCGCCGCGCTTTGCATTGTTACCAGAGCCATTAAATGGAAATATTAAATAATTCACTCCCCCGAGTGAGAATCAAACCCATAACCGTCGGGCTTGTGCTCCTGTGCCACGACGGCTTTGTAAATATTATTATTAGTAAGTTTATGTTAATATTTCAGTCATTGTAAATTGCTTTTAACCATGCGATCAGTAATGATTATGTTTTCACTTTACAATGTGACAAAAGAAAGCATTAGGGTAACACGAAATTAAAAGTAACTTTTGACAAAACAGTATATCATCTTAATTATTAATAATAAAAACAATAGAAAAAAACTTTGTGTATTTTTCATAATTATATCGTATATAGGACACCATCGTGGCGCAGTGCCTTATTATGTAACTGTAAGTACATGGAATAGTTGTGGGTTTGACACAAACTTGAAGAAACTTTTCTATTTTTTTTTCACTTTAATGATCTTTTAAGATAAAACACGCCCTAAATTGACTTCTTCATTCAACAGTGTCTCTAAAATATGTGAAAACAATCCGTAAATGTTACTCTGCCTATATTCCTTGATTTGGGAAACATGTGAAAATGAAAGAAAGCAGATTATTACCGAATAACCTGTCATCCGCATCCGTCATCCGCCTTCATAAAATAAGAAAATAAATAAATCAGCTTCACGCTGTATCCCGCACACAGCAGGTAGGCAGAGGGAACCTAGTGTAAGATACTCCGTTCCCCACTTTCTGCCGAATTCTGGAGGCATTGCGTGTTGAGTGGCAGAACTCAACGCCGCGCTTAACCTCGATACCAGAGCGAAGAAATGGAAATATAAATTTAAGTAAATATTTCATCTCCTCGAGTGGGGATCGAACCCCAGTCGGTTTATAGTCACACTTTGTGCCCCTGCGCCACGACTGGCCTCAACATTCATCGTCATCTGTTTATCAAATGACGTACGTATCATCACCGTTGACATAAATAATTTGAACCTACAACCATCGTGGGTAGTTAAACATGTAACAACTGTGCCAAGACGGAAACTAATATATAGAATATTAATATAGGAAGTCAAACTTTGTACAATCTATATACGAAAATATACGAAAATGGGGCTATGTGTTAATAGTTAATAGAGGACTCGTCGACCCGTTGCCATAGCAACGTGAATCTCACTTTATAAATACAAAAGTGTGTATTGTAAAATGTATGATAGTGTGTGTGCATAAGTATTTTATTAATGTAACGTATCTTTTAAGAAAATTAAAAAATAACAATTAAATCAGCTTCACGCTGTATCCCGCACACAGCAGAGTAAGCAGAGGGAACTTAGTGTTAAGACACTCCGATCCCCACTATCCGCCGATTATTGGAGGCAATACGTGTTGAATGGCGAAACTCAACGCAGCGCTTTGCCTCGACTCCAAAACGAAGAAATGAGAATATAAATGTAAATAAATATATCATTTCCTCGAGTGAGAATCGAACCCACAACCAGTCGATTTTACAATCACACTCTGTGCCCCTGTGTCACGACTGGCCTCAATCTTTTAAGCATCTTTTAAATAAATATGAACAATCAGCACTTCTTCTCTATATAGATTAAGTATTCCAAATCTTACAATTCACGTATAAATATAATAGATTAAACAAAATAACAATGTTTCCATATATTTAAGGAGATTGCAGAGTATACAGAAATAGTCTAGAGCTCCGTCCGCCCCTCCGTTCTCCACTCTTTGTACGAAACGGCGTTGTTTAGTGCTGTATAATTTTCAAGATATTAAGTGGCGGAACGCAATGCCCTTTCGTCTTGTTACCAGAAATGAAGAAATGAAGATAGTTCATATCTACGAGCGGGAATCGAACCCACAACAGTTACATTTATAGTCAGACGCTGTGTCACGTTGGATTATTACTATTATTACTATTATCATTTATTTAGTCACGTGACTTAAACGAAATGCTTAATTATTTATAAGTAGGTTATATTTTATTGTTTAATCGATATCGCATAAGCGTTAATGGTTGAGTGTAACGTTTTTTTTACGTTTCAACCTTTTTAAGTGTAGTTTTACTGTTCAGTAATTATAGTATATGGAGCCTCTTTAAAAAGTTTTTAATTATATATTAATATTTTTTGCTTACAATAAGGTTTTGAGGTTAGGGTTTTTTCTGGTTTGTGGTTTTGGCGGGTAGTTTTCGTAGATTGTTGTATTGTAAATATATGAGATAGTTGTCTTTATTCGAATATTTATATCTCTATATAATCTATATATATAAAAGGTCATGTTCCTGACTAACTGAGGTAAGACGCACGCACAGCCGTAACCGCTGTCCTCAGAAACGTGAAATTTGGACAGATGTTTATTTTCGTAATCTGGACATCCACTAAGAAGGGATTTATTTCATCCCTTTAGGGTTAAATGAAAAATTTTAACCCTAAAGGGATGAAATAGGGGGATTTTTTTAAATAGGCACCGATTTTTATACAATATGTCATTGAACACATGTTTCATGGTTTTTTTAGAATTCACCTCCTAAGGGTATAAAATAAGGGGTTGAAAGTTTATATGGAAAAATCTTTAAATCATCACCGATTTTTATAAAAATTAAAATTCAGACTGTTAAAAATATTTTATTGAACAAGTGTTTCATGGTTTTTTAGAATTCACCCCTAAGGGTATAAGCGGGCAAAGCTGCGCTCACCCACTAGTAAAATATAATATAATCCTTTCACTTAGAAAAATACTCATTAAAATATGTTGTTTTTTTTATTCTATATTTCATATAAATATTTTTTTTTAGCTTTACGCTGTATCCCGCAAATAGCAAGGTAGGGAGAAGCAACATGAAAAACATGGTGTTAAAACTATCGTTTAGTGTTGCCGATCGATAGTGGACTATCGATAGGATTTCGATATTCTATCGATAGTAGTCCGATAGAAGAACTATCGATATTATAATCGATAGTATCGATTAAATAGATAGTATCGAAACTATCGATAGTTCAAAAGGGTACAATACTATCGGACAAATGCAATACTATCGATATTATCGATAGTATCGTATCTCACACGTCAGAAAGATATCGATACTATCAATAGTATCGATACTATTGAATTTCAAGGAAACGATAGTACCGACAGTATCGATAGTATCGATACTATCGATTGTTGTGAACTATCGATTGCATGCTAATTTGCGATAGTATTGTTTATGTAAACTATACGAGTATAATAGATTTTTATGTGACAGACAACTCGTAGGGGAAGGGGTGCTTTACCAAAAACATCATCATTGAAAGAAATATAATAAAAATGTATTTTGTTCTTTTCATTTCATCTTGTAACTAAGATTAAGAATCATACTCAATACTATCGTGGATTAGCAAATAATCGATAGTGCAAAACAATCGATGGTATCGATACTATAGATTGTATCGATACTATTATTTCCTAGACATTCGATAGTATCGATACTATCGATTGTATTGATTATTTTCCGATTAGAAAATACGATATTACATTGTTGTATTGTATTCTTCTAGACGATCGATAGTATCGATAAGATCGATACTATCGATTGTTGTATCGATTGTATAGGCTTTTTTAGATTAAAACTATCGATGGCGGGACTATCGATAGTTTGGCAACACTACTATCGTTTGCCACACTTTACCTCGTTATTAGATCGAGGAAATGGAAATATTTTATATTTCATTTTCCTGACTGGGAACTGATCTCGCAACTGTTGCGTTTTCAGTCGCACGCTTGTGCCTCTGCACCATGACGGCCTCAAGTTTCAATTTGAAATATGTAAATTTATGTACTCCTATCACATAATATAATATATTCATATATTCCAACATTTAAAATATTGTTAGAAATGGGAAGCGGTTAACATTTTTTAAAAAACACGATAAAAACACATATCGTCTATATGATTCTAAACTATTTTGAAAGAGATACTTCGTAATTGCAATAAGTGATATGTATCACCTACTAACAATACTTCACACTAGTTTCCTTTCAATAGAGGCCGTTACCGACAAGCAACTGCCCCCGATTGACATAATTCCACTGCTTTTATAGTTGTTTTCCACCTAAATCTACCCTCTTTTACATGAATACGCTAATAATATACTATTAATAATTTAACACCACCCTTAATATATTCAATTAACAGAGTTAAATACAGAAACCCAAAAACATAAAAACACAACAAAACATAACCCAAAACACATAATAACAAACAAAAAATTGTTTAATTAGAAATATTGCCAGCACCATATACTACCAACCTTTACACGAATGTTGAAATATTCAGCATTCTCAATCAAAAGGTATGCATAGCGATGACTTAAATTGAATTCATTTCGGTGCGGAACCGACGCCATATTGCGGACGCCATTTTAATTGCTCCGTGTTTCCGCGGAACATCATCGAAGTTTTGATTGTTTGAATCGAGCCTTATGTGGTGTGATATAAATATCAAATTTGTTGTATTTTCTGTTTTATATACATCATATGGGTAAATAACTGATTTGATGTCAGTTGTGGCGCAGGGGAACAAGCGTGAGATTGTTAATGCGATAAATTGCAAGTTCGATTCCCACACGAGTAAGCGAATATTTTCATATTTTTATTTCTTTGCTGTGCTAACGTGGCTAAACGCAGCGTTGGGTTCCGCCACTCAACGGACAATACCTACAGAATTTGGCAAGTGTCTTAATAGGAACGGAGAGACTTGACACTATGTACTCTGGTTACGCCTACTTTGCTATGTGCGAGATAAAAAATAATTAAAAAACTTGGGTGTAGATGCGTCACGGCCGTTTGTTGTACGTGAATACGTTTATGTATCAATTTATATTTTTTAAATAATATTATAGCTCCATTTACGTATTCAGGACTTCTAATGTCGGCAACGTATGCTGGGACATTCTCTGGTCCCCATCTCTCTAACTGTAGGAGAGGTAAGTGTTTATCTGTTGTGGGCACAGAAACTATAGACGATCACACACATTAAACTTATATCCGAATGGATTGTTGTCCAATGTTTCTTCATAATCGACGATCACACACAATTTTTATCTATTTCTTTATTTCGTCGTTTATGTAGAAGCGATTTCATCATCTACTTGCATATTTTCAAACACCAGCTAAAGCAGGTATGCCGGCTCGTTGCTACGTGGCTAAGATCGTTGATCCGCTCGGTCGCATTCATTCTTCTACGTTCCCGGAACTACTTTATTCGGTCAGATTGTGTTCCATTACTACCATTTGATTGCTCTTGAGAAGGCCTTCCCAATGGTATTTTCTGAGTCAAAAGTTATTATATATTAATTGCAAATCTCGCTTCGCAGCAAAATAGCCTCAAAATGTCGTCATTTTCCCATCCACCATGCGCGACGAGTCACTGTTCTCGTTTATTGCAATGTTTCCTTGAATTTTTATTCTTTAGCTATCTAGTGATATTATATATTTGGATATAGGGAATAGATTCAAAACTCCAAGGCCAAACTGTATGCCCCGATTTTGTTGTTATTAGGTTTTTGTATTGTACTACCGTAGGGTACCAAATTTATAGACGTATTCATCAATAAGATTTACTATTTTTTTTACATTTTTAAAGTTTTATTCCACACTTAGGAAAGAAAAATGCTTATTTAGAAAACGTATAAAAATAAAGATTCCGAAGTATGAAATAACTTTAAAAAATATTTAATAAATAGCATTCTCTCTTGCCAGGCGATAATTCTTAGTTATCTTTGGGTAGCGGGAATTTGTAAAAATCTACCTACAGAGATGCTAATAACATAAATAAGTTGTAACAAGCGTATAAAAATTTCGACGTAGCTTGATGAGAACGTATGGCTTAGTGGTCAGAGCGCCTGGTCGGTTTCCAGGAGGCGCGGGTTCGTTTCCCGCTACGTTTAAACTTTTATACGTTTTCTAAATAAGTATAAGATCAACTGATTTGTAATTCACTAGAATAATATATTTACCTTCAGGAATACCTAAGCACATTAATGTGCTTAGGTATTCCTTAAGGTTGGACAAGTAATACAAAATTAATTGAAAAATATTCATATATAATATTAATTTATATTTCGGTACTCCGGTTTAAAATATAATTTACATAATTTAGAACTATGCTTAAGGTTTTGAAATAAATTTAACCTGGTCAAAAAATACCAAAAGCTAATACTAGGTACTGCGTGTTGCGTGGGAGAACTCAACACCGCCCCGTTCGCTTTTCCCCGTTACCAGAAAGAGGAAATGAAAATATTAAATATTTCATTCCTGCGAGTGGAAATCGAACCCGAAAACTAAAAAAGATTGAACTAGCCGACTGATGATGACCGATTACAGATACATATATTTAAAGATACAAATGCACCATAGAAACGAAATGCAAAAAGATAATCAGTAAAATCAATTAATGAGAGATACTTTAAAATCAGTGAATGTACTTCGTACAGCATTAAATAACCCAGTTTAATTGCTCGTGAAGCAAACACTCGGATTAACTGTAGTGTTTTAAAGCTATTTTATTTATATTCGAAATACTTATCAGATCATTTAATTTCTTTTGTAAATATTTTTCCTATATTTTAGAAGTTTTTGTGTCGTTTTCTTTTGACTCATTTATAGATGCTATAATAAAACGTGGCACTGGAATTTGCTTAATACAAAATATTTTTTTTTAGGGCTTCATGCTGTACGTGTTACAGATGACACATAGTATGGTAGGCAGTGGGAACCTAGGAACCTAATTTTAACATATTCTGTTTTCTTTAAGACACTTCCGTTCCCCACTTCAGGATTCGAATATATACAATACCTTCAAAATTCTGTAGGCATTGTATATTGAGCGTCCGAACTCAAAGCCGCGCTTTGTCCCGCTACCAAAGCCTGAAGTATAAAATATCATATTTCAACAAAAATGAATTAATTATCTTATACGGAAACTTTATAAGCATTACCAAACTGATAACAATTGATAAAGAGAGCGAGTTTTGTGATTTCAGAAGGGAGGGCTTGATGAGGTTTTGCCAAAAATGTACATTTTAAAGATTTTATTTTGTATGTTGCGGCGTTGGGTTCCGCCACTCAACGCGCAATGACTCCAGATCTCGGCGGAAAGTGGGGATCGAATTGCCTTATCACTAAGTTCCCTCTGTCAATCCTGCTACTAGCGGGATACAGCGTAAAGTTGATGATTTAATTTTTTTTTTTTTTTGATTTTAGTTTGCTTAAAATTATATTATTACACATGTATTATGTAATACTATGTTACCAGACGCAGAAGGTGTTTTCTACTGAATTGTACTATATTGCCCGTCTGTCCGACTGTTACGATCATATAACTCGCAGATCTCGTAGAGATATCAAGCAGAATTTAATGTAGAATTGTTATAGATCTTAATATTATAATAGAATAAGTGCGGCGTAACACGATCTGACCGCATACGTAACACATTCATTCGAGGTAGTCTTGGGGTCCGTGACGTAGCGGATAAGCTCCAAGAGCGTTGCCTGAGATGGTATGGCCAAGTTGCGCGCCGGTCTAGGAACTATGTCGGATGGAAGTGCCTTGCTATGTCTGTCCCTGGAGCTAGACCTTTCGGTCGCCCAAGAAAGCGCTGGTTGGATGTCGTGATGCAGGACATGAGAGCCAATGGTCTAACCACTCAGGACGTAGCAGATCGAGCAAAGTGCCAACATACACCGGGAATAATGCCAGAACGAAGAAGATTAAGATCTATAATCTTATAAAGCGTAAAAAAAAGTAATACGAGCATTGATGCATCGATTTTGCTGCTGTTTAAATTTGCTGCGTAATCAAAACCTATTGAGCACTTTACGGGGAGACCTTATAATACAAATTGAGAAAAAAAATACAAAAATTAACGATAATGGATATTTTATAGAAAAAAAAATTTCTACATTTATATGTATGTTATATTTTTATCTATGAAACATCCATTAATGTTCATTTAATACAAAATGTTACAAACTTAAGTTTGTAAACTTTTATAAATTGTACTTCTCATTGACCTACAAACCTGAAATTAGTACGGAAGCTTCGGTTTACGAGTCCCACTCGCACTTTACCGGTTCTTTTAGTTTCACCTGTATAACAGGATAGGCAGAGATAACTTAATGTTAAGATACTCCGTTCCTCATTATCTGACCTATACCAAATTATTGAATATTAGTTGAAACTCAATGAAACCATTTAATCGATTCAATTACAGCGTGAAGAAATAGAGTGCATTCATGTAAACTGAAAAGGTTTATAAATACTTTTTTCCAACGTAGACCACTCTCAATGGAAATCAAAGGCAAAGTGATCAGCATTTTGCCAAAATTGAACCTTTTAGTCATGTTTATACTCTGCATGAGGTACGAAAAGAATGCCTGTTGTTAATTTATGCTTTTTAATTTAGTAAGGTGGACGTTAATGGTCTGAGGTCACTCAAAGGAGTCTCATAAAACTAGGTTCCCAGGTCCCCTTTGCCTACTCTGCTACATGCGGAATAAGAGTGAAGCAAAAATAGTGTAAGTGCTATATCTGGTAAGCATCGAATATCGGAGTTATCAATATATATACAGGGTGGAAGTATCAGCGCTCCTCTTACGAGAACCGCATATAGGGTAAAATTTTTAAGACCCATACCTAAAAAAATAATCAAGATACCTCAACAGTTTAGGCATAGGATTTTTTTCATGTTACGATGTTTATCCATACCTATATTTCGTGTGACGCAGTTACGCATAGATACCAGTAACGTAAACACATACTACGATAAAAATACTACTAAAGGTTAAGCAACTTTGAACTTTACCGTCAATACCTACGACTCAATTTTGGAATTAGCGTATGCGGCGGTTTCCCTTTGATAGGTTTATATGTGCGTGCGTCGTCTTTGACAAATGGTGTTTTATATTACAACAATAATTTTATTATTTATTTTGTTTGAAAAAATCACTTTTTAATTTTTGAGAAAAAAATATATTGTATTAGGCTTTGAAACTGTAGTTTCATTTAAAGTGGTGCTGACACTTCCATCCTGTATACAAGAACAAAGAAAGTGAACTTCGTCGAGACATACAATACCTAGTCTCTAAGAGTAATTAGAAAAGTCGATCTCAGTTTTCAAGATACTCAAGAATGTTTTTCTTCAGAAAGCAATTATTTTACTGTTCTAATTTACTCGGCAAATGATTAAACATTTTTTATAGTATTCCTAGAATATAAAAAAAATAAACGAGAAAGAAAATATATGGGGGATACAGCGTAAAGCATAAATGAGAATGAAAAAATATCAGATTGATTTCATATTAAACCAAAACTGAAGACTAAAAAATAAACATTTACAAAATTAACACGACGCCGGCACCAGAATTGCTTGGCGTTGATGAGATGGTGGTAGATTCCTTTGGAGATTTAGTAGCTGTACAAAGAATAGCGGCAATCAAATCTTAAAATTCTTAAAATCCAATTCATATTATTTATTTTTTACCTAATTATTAAAAAACACAAGACTTCCATTACAAACAAAATAATTAAATATTTTAATATAAGCAGCCGCAATTCTTTCCAAAATAATTTAGCTTTTTTATATAGCTTCTAAACGACTAATTTTTAAATGAAATTATATTATTATTGCCAGTAGCTTAGACCCCATTCTAGGGCCTTACTGTAAAATTGAAAAGATTTGTGTAGATATAAATATATGTAATATGGATCCCATTAACAACATTTTCATGTAATATGTTGCCAAGACGATGGCTCATACATTCAAAAACGTAATCAGATACTGTTTATGATTTGATTTATGTTTTCTTTCTTATTCTTGTAGCTTTACCTGAGAACCTAGGATAAAGATTGACCCAATGGAATGGAAACCCATTAAGATTCTGAGGCATTGTGTATTGAGTGGCGGAACTCAACGCCGCGCTCTGTCTCTACACCAGGTCAAATAAATAAACATAATAAATATATTATTTCTTGAGTAAGAATCAAACCCATAATCATCACTAACACTAACTATTAACATTCAAACGCATATCAACTGCGCGCACGATGACCTGAAAATAGGTGAGTCTGTTTCTTCGGGGGAACAAATTGTCATTTCCTAGCAGCTTCCCAGATAA
Organism: Heliconius hermathena; assembly: GCA_013403705.1. Lineage (NCBI taxonomy): Eukaryota > Metazoa > Arthropoda > Insecta > Lepidoptera > Nymphalidae > Heliconius > Heliconius hermathena. Next base: position 137,458 of record JAAIXJ010000682.1, read on the forward strand.
TATGCGGTGTTGGGTTCCGCCACTTAACTCGCAGTAGTTACATACATATAAAGAATTTAAATCGAAAGCGTAGAATGGACTGTTTTGACACTAAAATATTCAGGATAAAAAAATAACTTACATTATTTACATTTTAGTATTAAGCCATCTATATTCCATTGCATTGCAAACTGTGAGTTAAAATAACTTAGTAATTGGGGTACTCGGTATAATTTTCTGTCTTTTCGTTCTATAAAAACTTTTTAGGCGGAAACCGCACTTGTTTGAGGGTGCTCCAAAATTTTATAACTTAAATTTGGTTCTGAAATAATTTAATGTTTATTTTGTTTCAAAATAATACTTTAGTAGAATTTTACTATGGTACTGTTTTATTTATGTGCGAAATGAAAGCTATGAGATTTTCATATAAGTTATATATAAATACATTAAATATAAATATATTAAATATACAAGTATTTTAAGCTTATTTTAGTTGGAATTAAATACTTTATAGAGAACTAGCGGCTCGCCCACGGCTTCGCCCGCTTAAAATACATGATTACTGATTTAATAAGCACTTGTTTTAAATAAAAAAATACGACCATTGTTGATATTTGATATTTATAAAATATACATAAAGCTAATTATGTATTACACGTATATATTTTTGTAACTTTATGTTCTTTTTACCTATATAATATACGTCTCATCATAATTCTAAAACTCTGTTAAATGTGCTGATGTCAGTGAATAATTTAATTTAGGTTGTAGGATTCATAATATTCTTTGTAAAATAACTGTATTAATTGCATATTAACTCCTGTACAGTTTTTAAATTAGTTACATATATTATATGAACGAACCAACCAAAATATCTTTGTATTTACTTGATATTTCTTTCAAGATCGTTCTTTATCTCTGTGTTGAATTAAAATAAATTAAAATTAGCNAACTTGAATTAAAACAAAGCAATTGGTGAAATTTTCAAGTAAATCGGTTCAGTAGTTTCAGAGAAATGCGGACAACAATATGTCGACAGACAGACAGACAGACAGACAGACAGACAAGAAATTCAAAAAAAATCTTTTTGCTTTCTATTATTCTTTTTAAGTGTCCCTCTATCCATTTCAGTCAAAATTACTAAATGTACAGACAAAATATTTTTACTGTCTTATTATATATAGAGATTATACTAAATTAGGTGGATAATGCTTTTTGTAAGCTTTATTATTTTTATAAAAAACGTGTTATAAAGTTAATTGTTATTATTATTGTATTTTATGTTCAGCATCCCGCTTGTAAAAAGGTAGACAAAGGGAGCCTAGTGTTAAGGCACGCAACTCCCCCCTTTCTGCCGAATTCTGGAGGCTTTACGTGTTGACTTGCGGAACTCAACACCGCACTTTGCCTCGACACCAGAGCGAAAAATTCATTGAAAATATTCATTATTATTAATATATTTTATCACACTATGACTCTAAAATTCATATATTTTTATAATAAAAAAAAATAAATCACAAAATTATATTTTAATAAATAACTACTCAGTGCGAACTAATTTTATAAATTTCAATTATAGTAAATTCAATTCAATTATAATAAATGCTAATACTAGTATAGAGCTTCATACATACTATATTATATTTAAATTGTTTATTAATTAAACATACATAAAAATTACATTGTTATAATTTTTAGTATTCTCGTATAAATATACTTTGTTGTGGTTGTATATCATTCAAGCGCGGTGATTGTGGGTTCGATGCCCATTTTTCTTAACTTCACGCTATTTCCGGCACATAGTTAGCAGAGTAGCTAGAAGGAACCTAGATATTCGAATGTAATGGGACTTGAGCTCGCGCCTTTTAGAAACTTTCAAGAGGCGTTCGAGGCCTACTACATTAACATGATATACACATTTTCCTTTTCTTAGCAAGTAACACTTTAAAAAGTGATAAAATATGTGGTAAAAATCCTTTACTTACTGCCATTACTACCCTATTTTTTTTTTATTTATAGAACTTTCTTTAAAACTATACTTTTACATGACTTCGGTTTGAGGAGTATTTAAAAAGAAAATAAGGACAAAACTAAAAAAACAATACTAGTTATTTTTATATTACAGTCACATTAGAACACTGGTTCCTAACTAGTGGTCCGCGGACCACCAGTGGTCCGCAGAAGCCTAAATATGGTCCGCGAACGATTTTAATTTTATGACTGGGGATGGTGAGGGGAATTTTTTGTTTGATTATCACAGTTAATTTGTATTATACCTACATGCATAGTGGTCCCTGCTACCTAGAATGATATAAAAGTGGTCCTTGATCGAGAAAAGATTGGGAATCCCTGCATTAGAAGAACCAATCCACCACCAATCTCTTTGTTACGATTTAATGTTTGGTGCTAATTCATATATTTAAATCTTAAAAACTAAACTAAACTAGCTTCATGCTGTATCCCTAGTGGGGTAATCAGAGAGAACGAAATGCCAAACGTTGCGGTCTTTGCATATCTCTATGGCCTCGTTCACTGTCACCAACCTCTTCATACATGCCCTTCGGGGGGCTCTCACGCTTTTTATTCTCTGATTACCCGGTAAATCGATCGTGCCCTTTCGCTTGGTCTCAGTCACACAAATAACATCCGAATCTCTATCATCCGTCACATCTAATAATTTATTTATCTTTTCTTCCATCCCTCCTCTTATATTCCATGTAGCTATTTGTAGCAGATCCGTCTTTCACCACCCGCTATTCTGGACATGGCGTGTTGGGTGGCGGTCCCCACGCCGCACTCATCGCCATTTGACACACCAGTGGGGACGAACTCATGCGCGTCGCGTGCGTTCTCACAAGTTGCACGTGGCGGATGAAACGTATCAGCCATCGTAAGGGCTGGCAGGGGTCGCTGCGGGCAAACTTTCCACCATGGACCCCCATCTCATCTTTGGGCCTTAATAATCTTTCCCTGTCTATTGTATAATTATATAATATATAATTTTTTTAAATTGCATGGACAAAAGTGATAATTTTGTCTATCAGCGTCACTCTGTATCCCGTATTCAGCAGGATAGACATACGCCCAATATTAATAACCTATCTCCAACGTCAATCTTAGATTGTTCCATATATCTATCCAATCTCTAGATAGGATAGATATATGAAACAATCTAAGATTGACGTTGAAGATAGGTTATTAATATTGGGCGATAATGAAGCTAGTGTTAAAATACTCCGGTCACCATTTTGTCTAATTTTATTAAATATTGTTCATTCTTCTCTTACTACATCCGTCATTATTCTCCTCACAAAAAAAAATAAAAAGCGTTTTAAAATCATTGCCCTGCATTCTTCTATCATTACTTTAATTAAACGCTTTTACGGAGCAAACTTTTTTAATGAAAATAGAGTTCGATCGTGCGTCATAAATTAATGAATTGAGTATGATGTGACGTGGAATTTCCCACCAAAATATTATATTGGCAAGACTTTTCCACCATTAAACTTTTGGGTGGCCGTCGAATAAATCTCTTTGTTCCTAAATTTGTAACAATTGTAACAAAAGTAAATTATAAGGCGCGGCCATGGGCGGCTAAGGGCGGCGAAATATGAAAAATGTGAAGTTTTGCCCTAATAATTCATTATATTATTATTATATGCCTGGAGCTATGACAATTTCATTTTAAATTTCCTAACCGTCGACAATTTGCTTTTGCCAATCTTCATTTGATTTATTGCTGGAACAAAAATTTTTCCAGTTTGCTCCAGTTTAAGCAGGTGGTTTTGTGCTTAAACAGTTAAGTTTAAGATATAGGCTTAGATGTGATATGATGTAAAGTGGTCATGGGTTACAGAACAGTAAATATACAAATAAATTTTAATATTGAATTATTTTCATGATTCACTCTGTTGACAAAAAGCTAAGCGTTGAGTTCCGCCACTCAACACGCAGCGTCTCAATAATTGGACGTTAAGTGGGAAATGGAATGTCTTGACATTAAGTTCCCTCTGTCCATCGTGTTATTTTAACAAAAAAACCGCTAAGGTGCTTTTACAGTACAGTTAAAACAATTACCTTGATGTAGAGGCACAAAGTGTAAAGGTATAAACACGGTATGGTTGTGGGTTCGATCCCTACTCGAGAAATCAAATATTTATTTAAATTTATATTTTCATTTCTTCGCTCTGGTGTCGAGGCAAAACGCGGCGTTGAGTTCGGCCACTCAGCACGCAATGCCTCCAGAATTCGGTTGAAAGTGGGGAACCGAGTGTCTCAACAATAGGTACCTTCTGCCTGCCCCGCTATGTCCGGGATGCAGCTTGAAGCTGATTTTTTTTAAAAACAATTAGAAAAATAAGAAAGTTAATAAGAAACAATATTCAATACAAATTTATCTCCACATAAAAAAAGAGAAAATATTTCAATTTAAAAAGATTACTAATTACTCATTAGGCAATTTCCAAGAGCGATGCGTGAAGATAGATTAAACAGCCATAAAACACTGTGAGACGAATGTACACGACAGCTAAAAGGATTACTTGGCATAAAAGGCTCTGTTTTTTGAAGTTTTAAACGTGGTTTTTGTAAAAGATCTTTTAATTTAAAATAGGTATTTAAATGAATATTATAATAATTTATAGGGGCATATAAATTTATGTTTCCATTTCTTCGCTCTGGTTTCTAGGTTAAGCGCGGCGTTGAGTTCTGCCACTCAACACGCAATGCCTCCAGAATTCGGCAGAAAGTGGGGAACGGAGTGTCTTAACACTAGGTTCGCTCTGCCTACCCTGCTGTGTGCGAGAAGCTGATTTTATAAGGGCATGGTGCCTGACCGTAAAATGATCGCGGGTTCGATTTCCACTCAAAAATACTAATTGGTCACAACACGGAATGTCGCAAAAATTTGGCGGAAAAATGGACGGAATGTCTTAACCCTGGGTTACCTCTGCCTTTATTGCTAGATGAGAGACTTAAAAGAATTAATATCTATTACTTTGGGTCATTTAAGATATAATTTTGTTATTAGAGGACTCTTTAAATATTTTATAATGTCATAATATCTATACAGAAAATTTTATGAAATAAAGCAAAAAAAGCAGCGTCTCGTTTTTTCCTGCTCTAAACCATTTTACTATAGAATTATATATATTATACTATTATATTATATAATATAAAAATACCATGACATATTCTACTCTATGCAAACGTCTATAAATCTATACAGTAGCGTGTTTCGTGTGCATTGCACAATATGATTTATAGTAAAATGGAACACACCTGTCTCGCTTATTCCTTATTTCTTACCTTTGAATATAACTTTCGCTGGCTTTGGAAGCAATATTTTGTTATTACATTTATAAGTAGGTTTGAAGCCAGTCGCGGCGCAGGCACAAGCATGCGGGTGGAAATGCGACAGGTTGTGCGTTCGATTCCTACTGGTAATTAAATGTTTAACATTTTCATTTCTTTGCTCTGGTAGCACAAGACAATGAGTGGTGCTAAGTTTCACCACTTACCACGCAACGCCTCCAGGATTTGGGGGAAAATGGAAAACGGAGTGTCCTAAAACTAGGTTCCCAGGTTTCTTCTGCTTACTTTGCAGCGTCAAGCTAAAAAAAACTATAACTACAATTAGCATATTATACAAACTCTAGAACTAAAATGACCAAAGTACTTAAAATTTTTCTTATGAAGAACATTTCTTCTTCTTCTATTTCTTTAATTGACTAATACATAATGAATGTTACATATCTGATAATGATAAGAAGTGAAGGTATCTAAAGTAATCTCATATTGTTATTTCTAAATATCAAAATAACATATATAAAGCCTTCAATAAACAACAACCTTCGAACAACGTATCTATTTACCGTATAAATATGGCGACGTGAGGCTTAGTTACCCATAGGCTTACAAAGGTTATTGAATTAATAGGATTATATAAGATTACATGGCAACGGATTTAAATAGATTAACTTAGAAAATGAATACCGTGGATAGTGTAAAATAATGGATAGATAAATCAATTTCTGGATAATAGCTAATTGTAAGATGAGGTATGGCTTACCTTGCTACAGTACCACATCGGCACTGTAACGAAGTTTATGACAGAAGGTGGATATGACTCCTGTGGAATATTTTATAATGTTTTCAAAAATGATAAGCCAAAAAATTGCGTTGAGCTTTGCTACTTAATAGTAATATGTCTTAAGTTAAACAAAATGTGGAGATTGTCGATAAGAGGCAGAGGCACAAAGTGTGACTATAAAACCGACTGATTGTAGTTCGATCCCCACTCGAGGAGATGAAATATTTACTTAAATTTATATTTCCATTTTGTCGCTTTGGTGTCGAGAAAAAGCGTGGCGTTGAGTTCTGCCACTCAACACGCAATGCCTCATGAATTCGGCAGAAAGTGGGAAACAGAGTGTCTTAACAGTAGGATCCCTCTGCCTACCCTGCAGTGTGCAGGATACAGCGTGAAGTTGATTTGTCGTATGATTATTTTGCCTATCCCGCAAGTCATCAATGAATGTGAAAAAATTATGTAAAAATTATAAAATTTTAGTCCAACGTGAAATAGTTGGATATAGGAATTATACATCCATCCTGTCTTTGACCATCTGGGCTATCCTGATTTTGTTATTTTCGGAAGGGATCAAAACTTATCCCTTGCAAATCCACCGTATACTTGACCAAAGAAACATTTTTATAAAATATCTTGGGTAATCAACAAAAGAAGTTTCATGCTTTTTAACCGACTTCTTTAAGAAAAGGAGGTTATCGATTGGACTGTATTTTTTTTCCTTTGTTACCTCAGAACTTTTGGCTGGGTGAACCGATTTTGATGATTTTTTATTTGAAAGCTAGTGCTGTAGTAGTCCCATGTGTTCACATTTTTTTTTGGTCCATTTCTGACAATATGAGATAATCCCATAAGTCTTAAATTTGCATTAAATGTGTACGCGACAAATGGACGGATAACTCAATATCACGCCAACTGATTTCGATGATTTTTTTTTTATTTAAAAGGAGACATACACTTCAAGGATAACTTGATGAAAGTTTGGTTAGGTTCTGATTATCCAGTTGAAATTAAACAAGTTTATTTTAATATTGTTTAATTTTAATATTAAACAAAGTAAAGTAAAAACCAAGTAAAACAAAAAGATTTAGAAATTCAATATTATAGTAAGGTATTTGTAGCATTACCTTGACATCGACTTCAAAATTATAAAATCTTTTTAAATTATTTTTGTTCAACAAAATCAAAGTACGTTACGTTTTACTTTATGTAAAACTAGCGGCCTGCCCACGACTTCGCCCGCTTAATATACATGATTATTGATTTAATAAGCAGAATTGATTGACAACTATAATGACTTCTAATATGATTTCTTTATTACTTTAATCTAATATGATTTTTTTACAACATTATCGAAATTTCTATAAGAATTTTTGATTGTTTCGAACTAAAAAATACGACCAATGTTGATATTTGATATTCATAAAATATACATAAAGCTAATTATTTATTATATGTATATATTTTTGTAACATTACGTTCTTTTTACCTATGTTGTGTTTTTTAAGCTCTGTTAAATGTGCTGATGTCACTTAATAATTTAATGTACTGCTTACTGTACTGTAACAGCCTTAAATGTTAAATTATTGATTTGGGTAAGGATTCATAATATTCTTTGCAAAATAACTGTAATGTTTGCATATTAACTCCTGTACAGTTTTTAAATTAGTTACACATATTATTAGCTAAATGTACAATTGGTAAATATGTAGTTATTACAGAGTACACGTAGAAAGGATGTTTTTAGGCATTTTTATATAGATTTATTTCAAACGAACGGACGAACCAAAAAATCTATGTATTTGGTTGATATCTCTTTGAAGATCGAATCGTTCTTTATCTCTGTGTTGAATTAATTACGATTTAAACTTAACTGTTATGATTTATGAAGGAAATAAAAATATGAAGGTAACAATTCAATTTTGTTTAGTTTATTGTATAAAATATTGTATAATAGTGCTTCAAAAATATATATTTTTATCAACAATCATATAACCAAGACGTTTCGAATGTCATTCTTTAGCCAGGAACTTTACCAGCGCGATTGCTATATAACATTCTCAGGCAAACTTGAGCCTTGAGTTCATTCAAAGGACGATAACTTTTTTTTTAATGAACCGATTTTGATGAACCAAACTTTAGTAGTTAAGTTGAGTTAAAACAAAACAATTGATGAAACTTTTAAGTAAATCGGTTTAGTACTTTCAGAGAAAAATGTGGACATACAAATGTGGACAGACAAGATATTCAAAAAAAATATTTTTTGCTTTCTATTATTCTTTTTAAGTGTCCCTCTATCCATTTCAGTCAAAATTACTAAATGTACAGACAAAATATTTTTACTGTCTTATTATATAATAAGAGATAGAGATTATTTTTTACTTTTTAGTTCGTTGTATGAAGTCGGTTTATTTTCTTAAAAATTAATTTATTCCCATATAACGAGGGACCCTAGTGTTACGGCACTCCGTTTTTCACTTTCCACCCAACTTTCGAGAGATTGCGTGTTGAGTGAAAAAAAAATAACTTGAAGTTCCTTGTTACTTAGTACCTGAAGTTATATTGTATTACCACATTATCCAATGAGTTTTTTTAGTTTCACACTATATCCCGTATATATCAAGAAACCTAGTGAAATAAAAATATAAAAAAATGTATATTATTTAAACATTTTTACAAATCTGCAGCATATATAAATTTCTATGATCATTTATATACGGGACGTAGATAAATCAAAATCCTACAGCTTTTACTGTTACGGCTAAAGGGACCGTCGTGTCACTAAGAATAATGTTTCATTTTAGTAAAATAATCTTTATTAATAAACCCTTTGCTTAATGAATTATTTCGTCTCATACAATTTATATTGTTTGGATCTTTTTTGCATGATATTAAGTTTCATTATTATAAGTTTGAAGTGGAAATGTTAGACATGTTAATTATTTTTTTTTTAATTATAAAGTTTTCTCAAAGAAAATAAATATTTAATTCCATATTAGTACTTGCTTTTTGTGGCAAGTTACTGTGGTCTCCATTTTTCTCATTTATACTATATATATTGTTTTGATTGAAGAGTTTTAACTATCAAATTTTTTATTATTGCTATCGTCTATAGCATCCGGTAAAAAACCTTTGTGTTCTATATATGAAGGTCGGTCATGTCTTCCATTATAACGGTATACCTTTATCCCAGTATTGATTTCCCCTCATATTTGCATATAACAGGTAGGAAGAGGAAACCTGGGAACCTAATGTTAAGACACTCCGCTCTCCACGTTCCACCGAGTTCTTGAGAATGGCTCAATTCGGCGGAAAGTGAAGAGCGTATTGAGTGCCGAAACTCAACGCCGCAATTTGCCTTGTTACCACGAGAGGAAATGAAAATATTAAATATTTCATTTCTCCGAGTAGAAATCGAACTCACAACCGTCGTGCTTACAGGAGCACGCTTGGTTGTGTTCTGGAAAGAAACACAAGCATATGAATCGTATACATATCACATATATGTACGAAAATATAATATGTACATGTATGTACTTTTATGCAATTAAAATAAAAATTAAATCAGCTTCACGCTATACCTCGCACACAGCAGGGTAAACAGAGGGAATCTACTGTTAAGACACTCCGTTCCCCATTTTCGCTGAATTCAGGAGGAATTGCGTTTCAGTGCTAGAACACAACAAGTCGCGGTTACAGTCACACTTTATACCACTGCGTCACAACTGCCCTTTATGGAAAGAAAAAAAATATCATTCACTTAAGTGGATTTTAATATATTTTATTCGAAACTACAATAGAAAATAACATTACAAAATAATTTTATTTCATATCCTGTAACAAATTAAATGCTTAATGAGAAATAAAGTGGTTCTTGTCCGTTTCCATATTAAAATATTTTCATTTTTCACAATTTTCCTAATGGTGGAAAAAGAAATTCATGTTAAAACTATCTAATTTAACGAGAAATTGGATTTCGATTTAACCCTAGAAAGATAGTCATATTTTTATTTACGTAAAGATACTCTTGCGTAAAATTGACTTTGTTTCCCTTGAAAAAGTTGTCCAAAATTCGAAAAAAAATTATAATCTGTTAGAGCAACATAAGGGAAGTAAGGTGGGTGTCATAGACATACCAATTGAAGCTCTTCTAATTTGGTAACCGTCTGCTGCCCAAATTTTGATTTGGCTGGCTTGCCAGGGTCCAGCTATTGTGATGAGCGCTCCCGATTATCGTAGAGAATCCACTTTGCATCACAGGTATCGTTATTTGCGTAAATATTGAAATAAATTTATTTTTATTTTAAAAATTTGTCGGTTTTTGCCTGAGAGACTACGAAGTGTAGCACTAACGTGCTACGACTAGCACGCTCGGAATACATCAAACTAAGAACAGAATAACACAGTAAATTGTTCATTTGCATCTTATATATAATAGATATTTATTTTTTGATGATATAACAGTGAGACACAAGCGTGAGTCTGTAAACGCGACAGGTGGGTTCGATTTTCACTCGAGGAAATTAAATACTTAATATTTTCATTTCTTTATTCTGGTTTAGAGTCAAAAGCGCGGTATTGAGTTCCGCTACTCAACACGTAATGCCCCCAAAATTCGGCGGAAAATGGGGAACGAATTGCCTTAATTTCTATCTATCTATCCCACTACTAGCGCGATACAGCCATTGAATTGCTTTAAAATTGCTTTAAGCTCGTGCGCTGTACACATAATTAATTATACGTCAGTATATTGTATGACAAATATTCAATTTTATTAGATCTAAAAAAAAGTCCGCGACACCATATATCTATCTGTTATTAATAAGTGACAATAAGGCATTTTGTGATAAAAAATAATTCGAAATCGTAGGATGATATTGCATCAATTTTTATTTCACATGTATATTGAAATGTTAGGAGCGAAAGTTATTTTATCATCAAGAAATTTAATGAAAATAATCTTCGGTTTTTATAGCATGTAATTTAGACGTATACTTTTTGAGAAAATGTAAAATTAAAAAATTAACGCTCTCTTTACGGCCGCAAGCCCAGGCTAGAGTCCCGCGGGGGGCGCCCTTGCCGCCGATGACGTCCTATCATACAGCCACGTAGCGTTCATGAATGAATGTATCAATCTGTTGGCAAATGCAGCATAATAAAAGGTGGTATACGTGCGAAGCCGCGAGGGGTTACTAGTATATAATAAAGAAACTATGTCACGCTCACACATCAACTAATGATCAACTAATGAGACATTAAAGTCATGCAATAACAAAAACAATTCGATTAAAAGCTTTTAATAATGTACGAATAATAAGTCTTTGGGGAGGATGGGGTGAAGTGGACATTTTCATGACGTCGAATTAATTATCCAACGCGACCTAACCTAACCCCTCTTCTGTTCAAGCCTAAGCTTTAAAGGTACCTTTATGTATGTTGCCAGATAAATTTACTTTACAGCTACTTAAATTTTACATTAGTCGCCCACGTTGTTTTCACCTGAGTGATATTAAAATGTATTTAATTCATGCAAAGATTGCGATTTAACTATGAAATAATAAATTTTAGAGAGAAATATTTTTTATTTTTGACATGCTTAATATATTATGATTATAATACCGTAGTGTGCAAACAGAGTGTACCTACCCTGCTGTGTGCGTGATACAGCGTGAAGCTGATAATATCGTAGTTGAGGCAAGTCGCGACAAGTTGTGGGTTCGATCTCCATTTGAGGAAATGTAATATTTATTTACATTTATATTTTCATTTCTTTACACACAATGCCTCCCCAGTTCAACGTGAATTATCTTGACACTGGATTCCCAGGTTCCCTCTAGCTAGCTTCTATGTTCCATGTGAAATAAAAAAGTATAGAAACAAGAATCGTCAAGTGTAAACTCTTGTATACTAATATAATATGGAATATATAATTTTAGAGTAAAATCCTGCATTTAATAATGCAAGCACATAACGGATGGGGTGAAGACATTTTCATAACGTCAAATTAATTATACAACGACCTCACCTAACCCTTTCATGTTTTACAAGCTAAGCTACGTAGATAAATATGGAGTGCCGTATAAAATAAAATGTTTTATGTTACATTAAAGGCTTATTTGTTTTTAATTTGAAAATTTACTGTTAATAAAGTTAAGCTCATCAACGTTAATATATTTGAATAATAAAATAAACTAAATAAAAAGAGTTTGTTGTGGCCCGGTGGCTCAAGTGTGTATATAAGCGTGTTGGTTGTGGATCACAATCAATTATCACTTGAGAGAATTAAATATTTAATATTTTCATTTTGTCGCCCTGGTAACGAGGGAAAGCGTGGCGCTGAGTTCCGCCGCTCAACACGCAATGCCTCGAGAATTCGGTGGTAAATATCTATTTACTATACTAAAATTGGTTAATGTATTATATATATAAATATAATAAGTGCTCAGGTTTCCTCTCCCTACTGCTATGTGTCGGATAAACCGTAAAGCTAAATAATAAAAAAAACCGACTGGAAATAGTAAACTACCGTTACTTTATCATGAATCCCATAGTCAGATTCTAACCAAATTCTTATCAAACTATCTTTGGATACGAGTACATCCTTTCCAATAAAAAAAGAATAATCGAAATTGGTTAGCGATGGTGATTTTAAGCTATTTGTCCATCTGCCGCGCAGATACATAATCTAAATTTAGGATTTGTGTTATTTTTTCATGTACAACGTTGTCAAAACTGAACCATATATATAAAAAAATAACCATCAAAATTGGTTCACACAGTCCAAAGTTCTTAAATAACAAACATAAAATAAGAATACTGTCAAATTGATTACCTCCTCCTTTTACAGAAATCGATTAATAAAATAACTAATTTGAATTAAACAAAATAATCTCTAATGATTTTGTAATTATTCTTTACTAATAATGTAAAAAAATACTTTTTATTCATTATATGTATAATATTTATAATACATATATGTAATATAGGCTTAAAGATTAAAAAAACAAAACATGATTTTTTACATTTTTTATTTATTTTATTCAGGTAATTCTTTTAGAGACCAGTTGTGGCGCAGGGGCACAAAGTGTGACTGTAAAATCGGCTGGTGGCTAGTAGTCGTCGTGGAAAATGGAGATTTAGCATGGAAAATAAATTATTTTTTTGGATTTTGAGTCTACGAGAGTAGAAATAACTAATCTACGAAATATTTTGAATCTAAGCTGTACTGTAGTCTGCCGACGATCTGACTGACGAAGAGGACTTATTAGAGAAGAAGACGTTCATCAAGATGATCTCCAAAGTGTTGACGATAAGGAAGAACTTCTGTCTTATATCTACGAGAACCCTTTGTAAATGGAAGTAGAAAAAAATATATTTGAAAATGACTGAGAAACTAAAAGTTCATTGAGAATTTAAGCTTTTTTTGTCACAATTGTGAGGGAAGAAAATTTTTTTATACATAGTTTATTAAAGTGAGCCAAATTAAGGGCAACATATTGTACTAAACGGTAATAAAAAACTTATGATTTGTATTTCAATTTCATTTTATAATAAAAAAATAAATATTATAGTCTAATCTTGTATATTCAGCTGTTTACGTCACGTTTTCAAAATTTATTTTATTTAATCTTTTACGAAAAATATATAAAAATAAATACATATATTTATAAATAAAAGTCAAAATATAAAATATAAACGAGACTTATAATAAAATTTGGTAACAAATTTAATATGGAAATTATATATATTTTTTTAGCTTACACAGTTTTAAATTTACAATCATTATACATGCCAGCAGCATGTATGATAATTTTATCTTGAATTTATTACATTTATTTTAGTAAATTTGTATCGTTATCGTTCAAATTTTATAAATTATTTCATCTTGAAGCCATTGTATATCAAATTTATTAGCGTTTCGGTCCTTTTTAAATATAGAAAAAGTGGAAGCAATAAATCATTAGAAACGTCCATTTTCGCCATCATCCTGAGTACAACACGTTAATTGTGAGATTTTGATTAATGGTTATTTAAATCGAAAAGGCTCATCTCGATTTTTGGTTGTTTCCGAAATAATTGGTGGATAAAATACTAACATACTATTGTATGAAAATTTTATCAAAATCGGTTCAGTAGTTTTTAAGATGTCCCTCATTTTATATGCAAGATGTAGGTATATAGATTTGTGAAGTCAAAAAGTATATTGTTGGTGTATGTTGTTCAGTAGAACAACTTACGAGTACGTAAGCGGAGTAACACTTTCCAATTTATATTTTTTACTTGTGTATTTATTTCATATAATATGTATATTCTGTTGGTGAAACTTATAAATAAATAAATGCAGCCCAGCCATTGACGACAAAATGAAATACTTAATAGTTTCATTTCTTGGCTCTGGTAATGAGGCAAATCGCGGAGTTGAGTTCCGCTATTCAATATACAATCTTAGTAGGGACGGAGTGTCTTAGCACTACATTCCAGAATCCTCCTACCTACCCTGCTACATGTGCGGTATACAGCGTGAAAATGACAATACAAACACACAATAAAAAAATAGTTTTTATATTACAAAACACAAACAAAATTAGAATCTAACATATAAAACACAAACATTCACACACATACACCGACCGAGATAAATCGAGGCGTACATTAATCTACCCTCTAATCATTTTATTTCGGCCAGCCGATTGTTGACGTTGAAATATGCGAAATTTAACAGACAGGTCAATTTTAAAACCTTGTATATTTTGGCCGAAAAATATTGCTACCAATATCCGATTGGGCGAACGGCATTTGTTAGCTGGACACTTCTATCCATCAGTGTTTATTTGTTGAATATTGATTTTTTTTTTTAGCTTTAAGAGATCCTGGGTAGTACCTAGTGTTACGACAATTTGTTCCTATTAAGACATTTCCGTTCCCCATTTTTCACCAAATTGTGGTAGCATTTTGTGTTGAGTGGTGGAACATAACGCCGCGCGTTGCCTCGTTACTAGGCCGAGGGATTGAATATAATAAATATTTGATTTCCTCAAGTGGGGTCGATAGCTCGTGCGCCACAACGGGCCTCAATATATGGATTTTTTTTTCTTGAAGTTAAAAGTTAGAGTTGTGCAGTTGAGGATGTTGGATATAGATTCGATTCTTTCTTTATTTTCCAATTTGATTAGAAAGGCTTCTTTAGTAAAAAATATATATTAAGTTTAAATATGATATTACTACTAAATACTTATTTTACTAGTAAATTAATAAAATTATACAAACGCTTTTGTAACTAACTGTAACACTGCGAAATACTTATGGTACCTACAAGTTACATTTAAATAATTTTTGTGCCCCTCTGTATTTACTATATTTTGTTCTTTTTACTTATTCATTAGTAATACTAAAATAGTATCCAGTTTTCCGCTCTCCTCTTTATATCAATTCCAAAATTATTTCGGACAACACCACTGAATGCTATACTTTTTTTTATGAAATTTAGATAATAAAAACATTACTAGGAACATACCATCAAGTGGAAATCAAACTCACGACCTTAGTGTCATATTGATATTAAAGAAAAACTTCAATATTACTATAAAATATCCATTGAGAAATTGAAATGAAAGTAGATTAAATTTCTATTACAAAGTTGATTGTTCGAAAATTTGAAACTAAATTTAAATGCAAGACCAACACTTTAATGTGTTCAAGCTTAGTAAGCAATAATAACGCTACGTTAGCTGATCGATTATTCGTTTAGCTTAGTGTAATTAAGTGTATACTATGTGTATCACATTAGGATTTATCATAAATTTATTTGAAATTAGCTTCACGCGGTATCCCGCACACAGCAGGGTAGGCAGAGGGAACCTAGTGTTAAGACACTCCGTTGCCAACTTTCCGCCGAATTTTTCGAGGCATTGCGTGTTGAGTGGCGGAACTCAATGCTGGGCTTTTGTCTTGGTGCCAGAACGATGAAAGTATTAAAGAAATAATAATTCATTCCCCCGAGTGATGGTCGAACCCACGACTGTCGCGTTACAGTGACATCCTCGTGCATCTGGATCACAACGGCCTCAATGGATACAATTCCTAATTCCTTTTTATTTCATCTTTCGAATATAACAGGGTCGTCAGAGAAAAGGCAGTATTAAGACACTCTATTTTTTATTTGACATTTAATAACGGAAATTCGATTGAGTGATCCAACTTATTAGAGCGGAGAAATTTCCTCACAGTGTGTACAGAAGCACTAATAAGGGAATCTTCAAAATTATAATAGGAATTAGGACCGGATTTTACACCTCAAGTCCGCGTATACGTATATAGCTGTAGGCCATGACTAATATTATTTAAAAAAAAATGTAAATAAATACCACATTTTTATATTTTTTTCATAAATTTTATAATACTATCGCTAATATGCAACCGTACATTCCCTTGGATCGTGTTCTTGCATTATTTAATCCAATGTTTGTCAAATGTTTCCTTGATATGCGTGCTGCTGAGCACTAGGTTGTAAACATTCATAACAACTTATAATAATATTGATATATACAATTAACGTATTATGGCACTGTGGGGCACCGTTGGATTGTAAACGTAGTGGTTGTGGGTTCGATCTCAGCTTTGGGGAACGATTAAATAAAATAAATAAATCAGCTTCACGCTGTATCCCGCACATGAACCTAGTGTTAAGACTGTTAAGTTTCCCACTTTCTGCCGAATATTGGAGGTGTTGCGTGTTGAGTGGCAAATCTCAACGCCGCGCTTTGCCTCGACACCAGGGCGAAGAAATGGAAATATAAATTTGAAACGTGAAGCTGCTTAGGTGTTGTCTAAAATATAAAAGAAAAATCCTTGTGAGACTAGATAAACTCGTTTTATATTTGATTTCATGACTCAATTTGTAAATTTTCAATATGACAGAAAATTTAGAATGGAGTAATAGTCTTTTTATTATATATTTTTCTCAAAACATGAAATGTGGAAATAATCAAATATAAGATAAAAATAGGCGGCTATTTAAAAATTTTTCCATACAAACTTTCAACCCCTATTTCACCCCTTCGAGGTAATTTTTTTTTAAAATCTCTTCTTAATGAGTGCTTACATTATGAAAATATACGTATGTCCAAATTTAATGTTTCTACCATCAGCGGTTACGGCTGTGCGTGCGTCTCTACCTCAGTCAGTGAGAACTTCTCCTCTTATAAATAGATAGATAAAATTTCACTACTAAGTGACTAACTATCAGAAAAATCACTACTTTTACTACTAGAAATATATTTTGCACGACGACAAAATTTATGGTACTTACTATTAAAAGTACCCGTAAACAAAGTTGCGGGTGACAACTTGTATATAAAATAAAAAGTAAGCTTCACAATAAACATATTTACATATAATATGATTGTTATAAAACATTTACGAGCTAAATCTATTTACATATATATTTATATTAATGTCAACATTTATTTATTTAGTTCTCGTTTCGTAATTTACAAAAGTTAAACAAATAGATACCTCCATTTTATACAACAATATAGGTAAATATTTTATTACGGACACATAATAAATCACTTTTTATTATATTTCGTGTATTTGGCATTCGTGTAATTTATACAATTTCACGCTAAATTTCATTAATTTTTTTTCTTTGTTTACAGTTTCACATTTTTTTTCGTAAAGCAGAGTAGGATGGAAGTATAACATTTTTTGCCGTGTAATCCCGGCCTAAAATAGAATCATTCTGGTACTGGTGGTGTCGTAAGTGGCGACTAAAGTACGTGTGGTAGAGTCACGTCGCCAGCAATGGCAACACGCATGGGCAGACTCGACCGGATCTTTACCCCGGCATTTAAAACCAATGCCGGACACCAGCGCCCAACCCACCTTAAAGGCCGGCAACGCACCTGTAGCTCCTCTGGTGTTGCACGGGGTCGTGGGCGGCGATAGTCACTTACCATCAGGTGACCCGAACGCTCATTTGCCTTGTCCTTTTCCATAAAAAAAATATACCCAATTTTGTATTCAGAACATAAGTATGAAGATTCCGGTATTCGCTCAACGCCGCAGTTGGTCTACAAGAGCGAACAAATGAAAATTGAATCCACAATCAACACGTTGCTACACGATGGCGTTATGGCGTTATGTTTAATTTGGTTTGGAAAGTTGTATTTCTACTTATTAAGAAAACGTTTAAAAAATTTTATACGTTCAAATTTTTATACAAAGTGTGGAATAACACTTTAAAAATGTTAAATAAAAATAAATTAGCTTCACGCTGTATCCCGCACACAGCAGAGTAGGCAGAGGGAACCTAGTGTTAAGACATTCCGTTTCCCACTTTCTGCCGAATTCTGGAGGCATTGCGTGTTGAGTGGCAGAACTCAACGCCGCGCTTAACCTCGACACCAGAGCGAAGAAATGGAAATATAAATTTAAGTAAATATTTCATCTCCTCGAGTGGGGATCGAACCCACAACCAGTCGGTTTTGCAGTCACACCTCGTGCCGCTGCGCCACGGATCGGCTTCTCTCCCCTCTCTCTCTGGTCTAAAAAGTAAGTTATATACGTATGTCCTTAAACTTACCTTGATATGTTAAAATTAAGCTTATATTTCGTACTTTCTGTATTTGACACTTGAATGTTTTAACTCAATTTGCTAACACAAAGACCGATTATCCCAATAAGGCAAATTTAACTAACTTTGCTATTGGCTGCAGTCGCAGTGATAAGGTACAAAGATATGAAAATAATTTAATCTGAACATGGTGAAGGTTTTCGGTCGAATGTGGCAAGTGGCGCTCTTTGTAATACTTCCATCCTCCGGACTTCCCGGTAATTTATGCAAGTCGATTCACGCTGGACGCAAAATCAAGATGGTGTCGATGATTTGAAAACATACCCGTGAACGCTGGCGTCTTCCAAGTTGACGTGCTGTTTCCTACGTTGTTTTTTTGCATAAAAATGACATGTTAGAAGCTTCTTGCTGATATTGACGTGCAGATGAGGCCAGTCGTGGCGCAGGGCCACAAACTGTGACGCAATTAATTGTGAGTTCAATCCCCATTCGAGGAAATGAAATATTTATTTAAATTTATATTTCCATTTCTTCACCCTAGTCTCCAGACAAAGCGCGGTGTTACGCCGCCTCCACTCAATACGCAATGTATCAAAAGTTCAGCTGAAAGTGGGGAACGGAGTGTCTTTACAAAAAGTTCCCTCTGACTAACCTGCTGTGTGTGGGATACAGCGTGAAGCTAATTTATTTATTTGATGCCTTATCTTTTCTTCAAAAACATAAAAGTATTTTATTCATTTCCGTCGCGCTCATCGCGCTTATAGTTATTTATTTTTATGCCCTTTTTTTTCTTAAAAAAATAATAATTAATTAGTTCTTTCCTTTTCGAGTCGGAATTAAACTCGCAACCACCGCGCTTATAGTATCTTGCAGATTACTTTGTAGACTTTCACCATAAAATTAACCAACAATACTCGTATAAAACCTAACCTTCAAATGTATTAATAGTATTAAACAAAAAATCGCACAGGTACAAAATAAATGAATGTATATTTTACATACAATCATGAATGCCCTACACTGTATTTTCAGCTATTAAAAATGTATGCCATTGAGCCTGTTGACTATCGAACCAGTCATGTCTATTATAAATTTATATCCAACTAGGTCACTGTTTCATTTTATATTTACTCTTCATGTGTTCTATTCTATTCTTTTCTATTCTATTCTACATATTTTCATTCACTTCAAGACGTCACGTTCTTCGATTTGTTTTGTAAGACTGATGTTGAATCGAGATAATAAGCAAACTGATTTTTTTTTTATGAAATTATTTGCATGTTTTTTTTTTAATAAAATGAGTGATATGGATTTCGTTATTTAATAATGTTTTAAGAGCTCCGTATCTTAAGAAAAAATAAAAATCCTCACTAGATCACTTCTGTCTGTTCTTTAAAATCTTTTATCTCAAGATCGTGTGAAGGACTAGAAGTATCAAGTTAAAATTGAAATCAAATATCCAGGTTTACGGTTCTAGAGTAAAATACAAAAAATATTAGTGTTCATATGTAATTTTTGCTTTTTGTACTAAATTCCCTGCGTAATCAAAACCTATATGGTACTTCCAGTCAGTTTATGAAATTTGGCAATAAGTGTTCGGGGTTGCCGACTCACACTTGACCTGATTTTAAAATATTTAAATCACACTAATAGGGAAAGCAAAGATAAAGAGGGAAATACAATGAATGAATAATACATTCCATTTTTTTTTTATTTTCTATATGACCAGTGGTACTTAATCAAATGATCAATATCATCAACAGGTGCTGATGATCCATTAGTTCTACATTTCTACGATGGTGCCCTCCACAAATATTTTATATCAGCTTCACGCTGTATCCCGTACAGAGCAGAGTAGGCAGAGGGAACCTAGTGTTAAGACACTCCGTTCCCCATTTTCTGCCGAATTCTGGAGGCATTACGTGTTGAGTGGCAGAACTCAACGCCGCGCTTAACCTCGATACCAGAGGGAAGACACGCAAATATAACTTTAAGTAAATATTTCATCTCCTCAAGTAGGGATCGAACCCACAACCACAATCCGTTTTACAGTCACATTTTGTACCCCTGCGCCACGACTGCCCAAATATTTTATAAATCTAATTTTTCCCAAAACTATCTTAATTTAATCTAAAAAAACGCACACCACATATTAAAACCCACGTTGAAATACTACTGTAGAGTATTACATTTCCTTTTAAAGGCGATTCCAAAGCGAAATAATTTTACTTACTATGTCATTTCTAATATAGATCCTCTCAGTCAGTACAGCAAGAACAAGTTGATAATTGAGTTTACAACTACAACTTGTTGTGCGTCGCTTTCTAAATCAAATGAGATTACTTTATCAAAATCGTAAATTAGTTGTTGAATTAACTTAAAATTCTGCAAAAGTAATATAATAAAAGAAATGAAATAAATCAGCTTCACGTTGTATCCCGCACATAGCAGGGTAGGCAGAGGGAACTTAGTGTTAAGACACTCCGTTCTTCACTTTCTGCCGAATTGGAGGCATTGCGTGTTGAGTGGTAGAACTCAACGCCGCGCTTTGCCTCGACACCAGAGCGAAGAAATGGAAATATAAATTTAAGTAAATATTTCATCTCCTCGAGTAGGGATCGAACACACAACCAGTCGGTTTTACAGTCACACTTTGTGCCACTGCGCCACGACTGGCCTATTTTTTTTATGGAAAAGACAAGGCAAACGAGCATTCGGGTCACCTGATGATAAGCGATTACCGCCGCCCGCGACACCGTAACACCAGAAGAGCTGCAGGTGCGTTGCCTGCCTTTAAGGTGGGTTGGGCGCTGGAGCCCGACATTACCTGATGCGAAACGCAGTGGCATAAAGCCACTACTTCACGCCGGTTTTAAATTCCGGGGGTGGTAATGACCCGGTCGAGTCTGCCCATGCGTGTTACCATTGCTGGCGATGTGACCCACTCCCACACGTACTTTAGTCGCCTCTTACGACACCACCAGTACCAGGATGATCCTATTCTAGGCCGTGATCATACGGCACAAAACGGCCTCTAATAGTAAGTAATATAATGTAGCGTAAAATTGCTATAGATGCCCCACGTTTTGGAAAAGCTTTCTAGTTTTAAAAATATTAATGTTACATGAATATTTTTTATGGATATAGCTAGCCCGATTCTGTTTATTTTCTTTTTAGACTTATCATTACAGGATTTATAGAATTTAGCTGTTAGTATAACACCTTTTTTTGCTTGGCACATAGAGGAGAGAGAAGGAGACTATACCTATCCATATTCGCACATTATGTGTAGATATGTATAGATTACGTGTCCAAATATTTTAGAACTTGCGACATTTATATAGTCGTATTCTTAAAAACTAGATTTTTTTTCAGCTTCACGCTATATCCCACATATAACGGGGTAGGCAGAGGGAACCTACTGTTAAGACACTCCACTCCAACACGTTGCGTGTTGAGTGGCGGAACTCAACGCCGCGCTAATTTTTTGCATTGTTATGATGTCATTTCACTAGTAAAGACCAAATGCGGTAAATTTGCGAAAAAAAAACACTACAAACTCACGTTACATTTCAAAGATTTTCTTTTAGTTTTCCTCCGTTTCTCATGTCACGAACTCCACAAAAACAATAGTCTAGTTAATTCGCGTGTAACCATCAAGGTAAAGTAGATAGCGCACGACCTTCATAACAGGTTCAAATTAAAAAATAGGTCGCGCTGCCTTTTGATGCTTCCACTGCGCTTCTGATGCGCCCCAGTTAATGATTTGCGGCTTTCAAAGAACAAGTAATACGAAAGAGAGTGTTAACACAATGAATTTACATTTGCATTTGCAGCATTTGGCTGTAAATGTGATGGTTTTGTGTTCGATTCTAACGAGGGGAATGAGTTATTTTTTCACTCTAATGGTATCTAATTTGGTAACTAGACAAAGAGCGGCGTTGAGTTTCGTCACTAAATTATGTTTCAAAGATTAGGCGGCAAGTTGTGAATGGAATGTTTTGGCACAAGATTATTTGAGGCTATTCTACTATATGTAAAATAGCATGGAGTAAAAAAAACGGATGACTGTGAGTTCGTTCAATACTCACTTGTGTTCTGGTCGGTCAAAGTGCGGCGTTGAGTTCCAACGCGTTATCTCTTGGTGTCGGACAAAATATGTAGAGTGTTTGGAAATCTCATTTATTTCTATCTATTATATCAAAATACATCGCTCATGTCATTTCTTAATAATAATTCCTTTTTTTTATATTCGTAGTTCAATTTTGGGTTTTGATTTTGCAAAAGAAGGCGAATATAATTTAATGTCAAATATTGAAGATCGATCACAAAATCGCGTGTAGACTTGATTATTAATTAGAATAGACTTTAGATAAAGAAATATATCAAAGATTTTAGATAAAGATTTATGTCAAAATATCTGAGGCTGTCGCGGCGCAGACGCAGACGCTTACGCCTCTAAACGCTATATTTGTGAGTTCGATTCCCACTCGGGGAAATTAAATATTTAATATCTTTATTTCCCTTACTCTGGTAAACAGGCAAAGGTTCTGCCACTCAACACGCAGTACGTTCAGCATTAAGCTGAAAGTCTGGAACAGAAGTGTATTGACACTAGGCTCCCAGGTTCCCTCTGCCTATAGTGCTGCGGAAAGTTGGGAACACTAGACTCCCAGGTTCCCCTGCCTACCCTGCTACATGCTGGGTACAGCGTCAAGTTTAAAAATAAAAAGAAATATCACAATCGGGAACTTGAACCCATAATAACTTCCTACCACTTCCCAAATACTTCAATTGAGTTATCTCAGCGGGCTTCTCTTGAGAATAACTAATGTTTGTTGTAGTTTAGTAGAAGTCTAAAGTTCTAGTCTTACACACAAGGGAAGATAAACGTTTGGTTAAAGCATATTATTGGTTCCGAATTTGTACAGTTCAGAAGCAAAATGTTCCGTTACATCTTCTCGCATATCTTGCATTATGTGTAGTAGGCAGATAAAAACTAGTATAGACTGTTTTTAAACATTTTTAAAATGTTATTCCACACTTAGGAAAGAAAAATACTTATTTAGAAAACGTATAAAAATTTTGAACGTAGCTGGATGAGAACGTATGGCTTAGTGGTCAGAGCGCCTGGTCGGTTTCCAGGTGGCGCAGGTTCGAGTCCCACTACGTTCAAAAAAATTTTATACGTTTTCTAAATAAGTATAATAGACACTGCTTGTTTATTGTGAATTAAGGGCCAGTCATGCGGGTGCCTGCGACAGGTTTCAATTCCCAGGAAATTAAATATTTAATATTTTCATCTCCTAGTTGTAGTAACGGGGGAAAATTGCGGCGTTGAGTTTCACAACTCAAAGCGCAATTCTTCTAGAATTCAGCGTAAAGTAAATAACGGAAGCGTCTTAACGGGAACGGATTGTCTTAAGTCTAGTTGCAAAATCTACTCAGATATGTACGGGATACATCGTGGTATTAATAAAAGCCAAGGTGGTATTAATTTATTGAAATTATAATATCGTGGTAGGTTCGATTCCCATTCGGGGATATAAATTATTATCATTTCCTTGCTCTGATAAAAGACCACGATAAACCACGGTGTTATGTTCCGCCACTTTATATGCAATGTCTCGAAAATTGAACGGAGCATATGGAGAGGAGTGTCTTAGCACTAGGTACCCTCTGCCTAAGCTGCTATCCGAGAAAAAACGTGAAGCTGCATTTTTTATCACATAAATAAATATTTCCATATTTGCTTAAAAATATATTACACAAGACTAAACTTCGTAATAATTAAAATTTTTCATACATAAAATCTGTCCCAGATTATAATTTCAAATAAACACTCATATATTTTTGTTAAATTTCTTTTTTTTACAAAATAAAGGCAAACCTAATAAAGTTGCATCGTTATTTATTTCTCGTTATTTTCGCTGAACTATATTTTCATTTAAATTAAGCTTGTTACGCTCTATTATGGCTTAATCAAAATCGTGGTTATCGATTCTTAATTAAGTTTTTTTGATCGAATATTATTAATACAAATAATACGGTGTCCTCAAATGTTAAAACGACATCGTTTTAACATTTGAGGACACCATGGTACAGTGGAATGTCTGTAAATGAAATGCAGCGTTGAGTTTCGTCACTTAATACACAATGTCTCGATAATTCTGTGGAAAGTGGGATAGGTAGTGTCGTAACGCTCGGTTACCCTAGATGACTGACTACCCTACTTTGTGGGAAAAAGAGTGATATGTTTTTTTCTTAACTCTGGTGAAGTCCAAAAGGAAACCCTCCTTTATAACTCTATTTTATCCTTATATTGTTAGTGCGTATGTATGTATGTATGTCCGCTCCTTTGTTCCCTTGTGATAGTTAAACTAGTGAAATGATTTTGCTAAATGATACGTTGTTGGATTTGTCTTTACAGCATTTTACTAATGTTACTAGATATATTAGTAAAATGTATATACTCAAGTTATTAAAATTTAATTGTTAATATTTTGGTTCACTGTCCCTGTGGGGGAACTTTACGCCGCGTTTTGCCTCGTTACCAGAGTGGAGGAATGGAAATATAAATTTATATAGATATTTTATGTCCTCGGGTGGGGATCGAACCCACAACCAGTTGATTTTACAGTCACATTTTATGCCCCTGCGCCACGACTTGCCTTATTGATATTTAGATACTGTTCGACTGTTTTGTAACTAACAGTAATAAGGCTTGGATCAGGTATACATACTTACTTTTTTGTATGTCTTTTATAAATTCCATTTTTATGGTTCTGTTGGTGGCTTCGTCTGCTTGGAATATATGTATTAATGCTTTTGACCCATTCTATTTATTAGTGAAAACCGTATTAAAATCTTTTATTTAATTTGGAAAAACTTAGCGTATATTGTTTGGAAGTCTTTTTACTTTATTTAATACTATGTAGAGGCCAGTCGTGGCGCAGAGGTACAAAGTGTGACTGTAAAACCGACTTATTGTGAGTTCAATCCCCACTAGAGGAGATGAAATATTTACTTAAATTTATATTTCCATTTCTTCGCTCTGGTGTCGAAGACAAGCGCGGCGTTAAGTTCTGCCACTAAACACGCAATGCCTTCAGAATTCGGCAGAAAGTTGGGAACGGAGTGTCTTACCCTACTTTCCCTCTGACTACCCTGCAGTGTGCGTGATACAGCGTGAAGCTGATTTGATTTTATTTATTTATACTATGTATAGATTTGTATCAGAAACTGTCGTGTAGCAGTATAGCTCTTATACTTACCAACCCTCATCCAATATTTCTATACTAACATTATAGTCAGCGTTAAACGATTCTTTTGAAATTTACCCCGTCGACTTATTTTCGGGGACTAATCTTTGTAAAGATGGTTGTGACCTTGGCAATTTTGAAAAGGCACCCTAAGAAATTAACGTAAACTTTTCATAAATTTTTACTTAACTACAATTTTTAGGGAACTCGAGGTTAAAACGTTTTAGCTATTATAATAGTGTATGTTGGGTTTTGGAATTTAACGGAATTTAAAATATTTCTTCTTGAAATATGAAATGCTATTCCTAGATTAGACCGAATCCGCAATTAATACAAAATTTATTATATTACTATATATATAATAAAACTGTAAAAGGGGTAAAATCATTGAATATAAACTAAAAAAAACTCAATTTTAAAGGATGTAATTTTATCACGTGTTCTTTTATTTCTATCAAATAAAACATTACTGTTTTTAGTAACCATTTCAGGATAATTTTGCTGTCCGCCTGTATAACCGTCAAGACCGTTTATGATCATCAAGATGTCAAGATTATGTGGATGTATCAAGCTGAAGTTAATATCAAATGTTGAAGTCAAAAGTCCTTTGAAGCGCAGCAAAAATAAACTTCTAAGTAAACGCAATAAGAAGATACGAGCGTTCATGCTTTGTTTTTGTTATTTTGAATGAAATTCGCACGGTAATCAATCCTATAGGATATTTCTCTTTGACCTAAAATGATGTCTGACCTAATTTGATAACAAGTTAAAACTTACAATCCCTATAAAAAAATAAAAAATATTTTCCTTAATTGGTGAGATATATATATATATATATATATATATGTATGTATGTATGTATGTATCACAGAAAAAAAACTTTACATTTTTATATTTTTGATGCCCCTTGTGGCGTAGTGGCACAAGCATGCGACTACAAACGCAACAGGTTCTGAGTTCGATGCCTACTCGAGTAAATGAAATATTTAATATTTCCATTCCTTCACTCTGGTGTGGAGGCATAGTGTGGCGTTGAGTTCCGCCACTCACACGCAATGCCTCCAGAATTCGGCGGAAAATGGGGAATGGAATATCTTAAAAGTAAAGCCACGCAAAAATTACATTTCACAAAATTCTTCTCTTTCAAAAAGTTCTAAGTAAAAGTACATGATGGAAAATGTTTATCTCCATGTTGACCTAAAATTATGAAATTAGGTAACGAATTTACAGTTCTCATCAAAAAAAACCAAATGGCGGTTATAGGTACGCTGGCACGCTGTATCCCGCACACAGCAGGGTAGGCAGAGGGAACCTAGTGAAAGACACTTCGTTCCCCACTTTCTGCCGAATTCTGGAGGCATTGCGTGTTAAGAGGCAGAACTTAACGCCGCGCTTTGCCTCGACACCAGAGCGAAGAAATGGAAATATAAATTTAAGTAAATATTTCATCTCCTCGAGTGGGGATCGAACCCACAACCAGTCGGTTTTACAGTCACACTTTGTGCCGCTGCGCCACGACCGGCCTCAAATAGTAAATTTAATATATCTTTCAATTTAAGCACCAACTTCAAAAGAACTAGAGCGAAATTAACCCGTGGAAAAAATACTTAAGAAAAAAACTTAATACAATTTCAAAGGCCATAGCAGACTTGGCCAGGCGACATCAAGGGCCGAAGTTTGTAAACTAAAGCAATACGAACCGAAGTGACGGAATTGAGAGGTTTTTAGCAATTGATGGAATGACAAATAATTTATTGTTGAATCGTTGAGTTGTTGAAGTTCTTTTGTAATGCTTTGCTCCTTTTATAAAAATGTTTTTGTTATAGAAATAAAAGAAATATGATGAATTTGGTTATTCATCTATTGTATTATATTATGAGGCCAGTCGTGGTGCAGGAGTACAAGCGTGTGTTTGTAAATGCGACAGATTGTGGGTTCGATTCTCATTTGAGGAAATGAAATATTTAATATTTTCTATTTCTATATTTCCTCGCTCTGTTAACGAGGCAACGCGCAATATTGAGTGCCGCCATTCAACACGCAGACTCAGAATTTGGCAGAAAGTGAGGAACGGAGTGTTTTAACACTCCATTTCCTCTGCCTACCCTGTTGTGTGCGGGATACAGAGTTAAGAACATCAAAAAATCCTTCCTTTCGCTCTGATTACGAAGTAAGTCTTAGAATGGGGCGGAAAGGGGGGAACGCAAGTGTTTTAACCGGAATAAGTAGACTCCCAAGTTTCTTCTGCGTACTCCTCTATATGCGGGATTCAACGTGAAGCCAAAAAAAAAATTAGAACCCCGATTAGAAGAACTAACCTATATCTTACCTATAGACATTGCACAGTAGCCTTCCCTATCCAATTCAAACCTTCTGTTTGTACCGAGTCACTATCATTGGAATGTTTCCAAGCTAATTTATTTTTACTTGGTATTTCCTCGGTGTATTATTGCAGCTTAATTTCTAACTGTCGTGGCAATTATTTTAACATTTATTACTGTTTCAGTAACATTGTACGAATTAAAAGTGGTTTGTAATCAACGTTTGTTTTTAGTTTTGATATTTAAAAAGAATAATTTCACGTTTTTTCCAACATAGTAGGTTAGAGCGGGGGTACCTATTGTTAAGATCCTTCGTTGCCAACACATAGTAAGCAGAAGAAGCCTAGTGCTAAGACTGTATTCCGCAAACAGGGTAGGCAGAGGGAACCTAGTGTTAAGACACTCCGTTCCCCACTTTCTGCCGAATTCTGGAGTCATTGCGCGTTGAGTGGCAGAACTCAACGCCGCGTTTAACCTCGACACCAGAGCGAAGAAATGGAAATATAAATTTAAGTAAATATTTCATTTCCTCGAGTGGGGATCGAACCCACAACCAGTCGGTTTTACAGTCACACTTTGTGCCACTGCGCCAGGACCAGCCTCAATTTAAATATTAAATATTTCATTCCCTCTTCTGTAATGTAATACCACTAACTGTATGAGTAAATATGTCATGATGAGCAAAGAACCTTGTTTTAAGACATTGAGTTCTCTACCTTTTGTAGTAGCAAGCAAAATTTTACTGGTCCTAGGAAATGGTAATTATGAAACATTACCAACTCCTGGGTAAGAATAGAACCCACAACTACCGCGTATATCTCTGATGCTATACAGTTTCTCTTTCTCCCAAGTTCTCAGTTGACTTAGTATTGTAAAGAAAAAAAATATTATTTTTTCAAAGGCACAGCTCAAATGTTATTTATTCAATTAATATTTTTTAAATAATAACCGTTTCATGCATCTTATAACTTAATGCATATATTGCGTGCTTAGACGCGAAATAAAATTTTTGAGGTGACATTGACATAAATGTTGTTTAATTTTCATAAAATTACAGAGTAAAGGGGAGAAGATGATAATAAATCACTTCTTCTTCTTTATTTTGTGCTCACAAATACGATTTCCACTTGGCTGAATTAAATATGTTCTTGTCTTTGCTCCGACTAGACAAGGCGCGAAGTTAAGCTACGTAACCCAACAACCAATTTTTGAATTCGGAAAGCGGAGAAATTTATTTTAACACTTAATTCTTGCTATTCACTCCCCTATATGAGGGATAAAGCGTGAAGCTTAAGGGACGATTCACATAGTAGTGCCGGTCACGATTTATTCTCGGTCCTATCTCATATTCTTGTACGAGAAATATCTTTATATGCGTGATTAAACCGGAACTTGACTGGAATGTTTTTTTCTCATTTCAACATCAATAATATTTAGACAGACTGAGATCGGATCGAGAACGAACCGTGACCGAAACTAAACTGTGAATCGGGCTTAAGTTTATACTTAAAATTAACAATTTTTTTTTTTTTGTAAACGAGAAAAGAATAACGACTTGCCTAGCTGTGTGTCTTGATAATATTGAAGATACCAAAGTGCTTGCAAAATTCATTCTCTCACGTTTCAAAAGAAAATTTATCGACATTCCAGCACTATTCCATTTGAAAACACTTTTAGAAACTAAATATTGCATATTGGCTGACTTGTAGAGGCAATTTAGTACTCGGCATTGAGAAATTTCTCAGTGTATTGCTCTAGACAAGGCAAAGGTGTAAATTTTGAAATGCACAGTGTAGAATTTCAAGTATGGGCCAGTATGGGTAGGATGCATTTATGCTTTATTGTTACCACCACGTTACCACTTGAGCTTAGTGGTTGTTTCCCGATTTACGGCCAGAATAGTAGACAATTCGAATCATGGAAAAAGTTTGTTTTAAATAGTGAAAACTTTTCTAGCTCAAACGTATATATTTATATTTTTTATTTGAAACATACGTACATAAATATACATTAGAAAAGTAATAAATAATATCCAGAGCTTAGGTGTTGGTTCAATGACCAGGTCCTGATGGTAGTATTACCTAAGATGGCTTGTATCGTGAGTTTCTCACTCTTAAGCCCTAGCCCCTTTCCATCCCGTATATACCTGAGTAAGCAGAGGAAGCGTAGTGTTAAGACACTCCGCTCCCCACTTTCCGCCGAATTCTGAAAATATTTTGCGTTGAATATCATATCTCAACGCTTAATTTTTAAATTTGTATTTTAAAATATAAAATTGTGTAAAATATTAAAACTAAATTAATATCAAACTTCATATTAACATTGACCCTACATTTACATAACTTATAAAGAGAATACACGCCACTAGCAAATTCACATAGTAGCTACAAGTTACTCATGCGGGCAAAGGCTGTCAAACTATAATGTTTTGCTTAATTTAATCCGAAATAGATTTCGTGGAGCAAGTTATAATTTAATGCATACAGAACTTTGGGAAGGATAATTCAAGGCAGTTAGGAGATACGGTCTAGAATACAATGAGGTTCCTACCTGCTTTCTGGGATGTACTCTTACATACATAGAGGTATTATGTTAGAGGCGTCATGCCTTCGTTGCGCAACAGTACAGTTTACTATCTGTAAACGCAACGGGTTCGACTCCCAATCGGGGGAATGAATTCTTTTTATTCCTTCAGTAATAAAACATAGTGCACTGTTGGGTTCATCTTTGGAATTAGGCGAAACGTACATTTGGTTAAACGTTGGGCGTAAAGTGGAGAACGGAGTATCTTAACATCAAGTTCCCTCTGTATGCGGGATACAGCGTTAAACTGATAAAAAGCTGTCTCTACCAAAGCGAGGATATGTGAGATATTATAAATAAAGTCGATTATTTTAAATAAAGTCTTACTAAAAATCTATTTTAACAAAAGCTAAAATAATCTATAAACTTAAAGGTGTGTAAGGGTAAGAAAAATCAATCGTCACGTACACAGGTGTAGGGGTGTCGAGATCGGTTTTATTGGATACACGCTAGTTCTACATGTATTTGAAGTTATGACACCCTATTACGTAACGTTAATGCAGGAAAAACTTAACAAGATATTTTCCATGACGATATCTGTAGAAAATAAAAAATATATTTGATAAAAATAATTTTAAAAAATTAAAATTAACTTACATTATTATAAATTGAGGCCAGTCACACAAAGTGTGATTGTAAAGCCGACTGGTTGTGGGTTCGATCCATACTCAAGGAGATGAATTATTTTCTTAAATTTACATTTTAATTCCTTCGCTCTGGTATCGAGGCAAAGCGCAGCGTTGAGTTCTGCCACCAAACACGCAATGCCTCCAGAATTCGGCAGAAAGTGGGGAGCGGAGTGTCATAACACTACCCTAATGTGTGAAGCTGATCTGAAAAATTCTTTTTGGGGATAACGTGGACTGAGACAGTAAACGCAATTGATGTTTTTGATTTTTACTTGGGGTAAGTAAATGTTTTCATATTCAAGTTCCGCTTTCCGTCTGAATTCGAGATATTGCTTGTTAAATGACAAAATTAAGCGCCGCCTATCGTTTAACAAATATGAAGATAAGAAAATATTTCAATTTCCCGAACGGAATTCGCACCCTACAATATTCGTGCGCAGTCACATACGTCCAATTGCGCCACTACAGCGCGTTTACTATCTAATAATTAAATCTAGGAGATATCTATCTAGGAAACGCTGTTTTATCTTTTTTAATAAAAAAAACTTGTATGATATTAGTAATCTAATTTAACGTAACATAAAAAATCTTCCTTATAATTTACCTAAGATTTTACCTTCAACAAAGAAAATGAGAAGATCGGATTTTTCCCTATAATTCGATCCTTTCTTCTTATTAGTATTTTATAAAAAAAAATTGTGTAAACTGTTTTATTAATTCTATAGACTTTCGCTGAGACATAGTGATTTGACTCTACTATTAATATTGTAAAAATTTACTTGAATTGAATTATATAATATATCAAGACTTTCCCACGTGATTGACAGGAAACGCAGAGCTAATACTACGCGACGCAGATAGATGAAAAGTGGTATGTATCCTTACAATAGGTGGGCGCTAAAAGAGGAATTCTCCGAAATTCTCAGAGAAACGGAGAAAATAGAGATTTTACGATTTACGTCATAAAGTACAAGTAAACGAAGCCTGCAAGCGGCTATCGTTCTATATAATATTTAAAATAGTTGAATTTCTACTGGCACACCGTGGCACAATTTTTTTTATATTAAGTGTTTTTCAGCCTTAAACATTATCGCAGGTAGTCCTGGTAAGTAGAGTACGCAAATTAAAAATACTATAAAAACACTCCGCTCTCCACTATCCGCCCGAATTTGAGACATTGTTTGTTGAGGGACGGTTATAATAATTCCCCCGAATGAAAATTGAAACCACGACCATTGCGCTTACAATCAAATGCTGTCACACTGCATTACAATGGCTTCATAATCATTTTAATAAGCTTTATTTCTCTCCTATTAGTCGAGTAGCCACAGAGAATGGAGTGCTAAACGCTACAGTCTCTGCATACTTATTTTGCCTCGTCAACTATCATCAACCTCTTTATACATACTTTCCGTTATACATACACAACCTTCATATACAACCTCGTATATTTTTCCGTAACCTTCCTCCAGTGTCATCAATACAGTTTTTCTATGGTCTATCGAAGTCTCTCCCTGCCTTTACTCACTCTTCCTTAATAAATCTTTTTTGCCTTTCTTTTATCATTCATTCTCTTAACGTGCCCAAACTGACGTGCCCACCTGAGTACGTTCTTCCTCATTCACACCGTGACATCCTCGCATACTTATTATTCTTTGGGTATCTTCATTACGGATTCGGTCAGCTAATCTGACTACCCTAGTATCAGGATATCCTATGAATAGGCAGCTCCACAGTATTAATCTTTCTTTCAGGATCTGCTGCCGTATTACAGTACTCAATGCATTGAGTACGGCCTAGCATGTACATAAGTTGACGTTCCATCATCACATCGATGCAGCTAACCTTTCCACATTCATTTCGTATCTTGTGTCTCTACTAAACACGAATTAGCTTCACGCTGTATCTCGCACGCAGCAAGGCAGTCGGTTTTACAGTCACACTTTGTGCCCCTGCGCCACGACTGGCCTGGCCTGGCTCTACTAAGCACAATTCCCAAAAATACCACTTCGTTCACTTGTTCCAATATCTTACCATTTACGCTGATCTTACATTCCGTTCTTATCTCATTTCCTTCAAATACCTTTATTTAATCTCATTTAATTGAACTATTATATAATCACATTAACAACAATTTCTCACAACAAAATGTTTTCTAAATTAAAACACTTTCACCGTATACGGTGATTGTTTCGATTCTCCGATTATTATTTTCGTCAAAAAAGTGTAAGTTAAAATTTGTATGTATGTTGCCATATAAGTAAATAATAATAAATATATAATAAAAAATAAACTTAGGTATATCTTTGTACGTATGTTGTTGTGTTAACTTCAGAAATTTCCTAATTGTTTCGATTCTCCGATTATTATTTTCTTCAAAAAAGTGGCGGAACTCAACGCGGTAGTTTATACAGTAACGTAAAATGCTTTTGAATATAAACTTATTTCAATATTATGCAAATGATTATACGTTTTTTAAAGTGATTTTCAACTTTTAATTGTCATTACAGTACATTTAATTTTTTACTTCTCACTTAAACTTTACATAATAAAATTTAAATTTTATTGAACAAGTGTCAAGGCCCGCTTCAGTTAAAAGTTGAATTGACAATTAAAAGTTGAAAATCACTTTAAAAAACGTATAATTATTTGCAGAATTTTAATAAAAGCTTGTATTCAAAAGCATTTTACGTTACTGTATAAACTACCGCATTAAGTTCCGCCACTTTTTTGAAGAAAATAATAATCGGAGAATCGAAACAATTAGGAAATTTCTGAAGTTAACACAACAACATACGTACAAAGATATACCTAAGTTTATTTTTTATTATATATTTATTATTATTTACTTATATGGCAACATACATACAAATTTTAACTCTAGCATAGAAATTAAAAGTTAACAGAAGTTTATTTAATATAAATTCTTTCACAAGAATTTATTTTTTGCATTTATATTTTAAGGTACAATAGATAAAAACATCATAATTTTTCAATTTTTGGCTTTTTAGTGGTAAAAGTCTTATATCATGTCTAACAATACCAAGTGACGCCAATCATGGTGCAGGGGCATAAGCGTGCGACTGTAAATACGCGACAGGTTGTGGGTTCGATTACCATTCGAGGAAATGAAATATTTAATATTTTCACCTCCTCGGTCTGGCAACGAGGCAAATCGCAGCGCTGAGTTCCGCCACTCAACATGCAATGCCTCCAAATTTCGGTGGAAAATATTATTCAGTTAAGTGAAGCGGTGACATTTCTAGGCATATTATTGTTTTTATGAACCGTCGTTGCGCAGCGGCACATCGGTTAACTATAAACGCGACGGTTGTGGATTTGATTCCCACTATGGGATATTAATTATTTGAATTTTTTTATTGAAGTAAGAAACCATTCCAGTCATTTAACATACTACATATCGAAAAAAGGGCACAAGGTGAGGAACGGAGTGTTAGAAATTATGATAATTATTTGTTAGTATGTCATTTTATGTCTTGAAATGCAAAAAATAAGGAATATAGGCTAAAGATAGTTCCAAAATTCGGTTTATTATGGAAATAAAAAGTTGATTACCTAGTACGAGTATAAGCTCACACATCTCCGCCAAATTCACCTAGTTTAGATAAGACATTGTGTGCTAAGTGGCAGAGCTTTTGTGTAACAAAAGTAATTTTATAATCTATGGTATAATAGTTGGCCCGAATAGAAGATACTAAGACATTATTCTACAGCACACCGATTATATTCTTTTAATTTTTAACAGGAGAAAGGAACCAAATACAAACAAAAGAACTTTCCGCTTTTTCCTGCATAAAAATGTTTCAAATACTAAAATAATATTCGATAATAACGAATGCCTCTAGGATGTGGTAATGAGAAAAAAACACAAATGTCATCAGTAAGGCTTGACACTTTGGCTGCGCGTAGAGATGTCTCCTTGTCACATCTACAAATCTTAGTATTTTGGGGAACCGTTTGATCTAAACTTGTAACCAAGTTTTGTAACCGCACAGTACTTCACAACCTCAACCTCACCATCTAGATACGTGGCACATCACTACTTTGCAGTTTCTTAGGAACTTCCAGGGTTAGACCATTCCCCAAGTGAGGAGTTGCTTCTGCCTGGTTTCAGGTCTCTGCGTCATAAGTACTTTCAATAAGCGTGCCTATCCCTTCCTTAAAGGCTGGGAACGCACCTGTAGCTCCTCTAGTATTACGATCGCGACAATCATCAATTACCGTCAGGTGACCCGAACAATCGTTTGCTTAGCCTTTTCCATAAAAATCCATTTTTTTTAATATATTTTATAGTGTCTATAAAAAGTATTATATAACAGGATGCACCACTAACTATTATTTGCGACTCATATTGAAATTATCCTCTTCAGATATACGCTGTATCTCGCAGATAGCGGTAATCAACAAGAAATGTTTTACAAATTCGACGGTGTGCGAAGAACGTAGTGTCTCAACACTAAGTTCTTTCTACCTACACTGTGAATAAATCGTAAAGTAAAAAAAAAAATAAATACATTTATTTTTAATAAATGCGATTCCGTTTAAATACAAGCGTTCACACTGACTGATAACCACAAGTACTTATCAGATATTTATAAAAGTATATAAAAAAGCACTGATTTTGATTTTTTTCATATCACCTTGACGCTGTATCCCGCACTCAGTATATGTGTATATGTGTGTGTATATATATATATGTGTGTGTGTGTGTGTGTGTGTGTGTGTGCGTGCGTGCGTGCGTGCGTGCGTGCGTGCGTGCGTGCGTGCGTGCGTGCGTGCGCGTGCGCGTGCGCGTGCGCGTGTGCGTGTGCGTGTGCGTGTGTGTGTGTATAGACACTCCTCCTATACCATTATCCAATTTTGAAACATTGAATGTTCAATGGGAACTTAACGTCGCATTTTGTCTTAAAAAAAGATTGCTTTTGTATATAATGAAAGTACACTATAACATTAGATTTAAGAAATCTCCGGTATAGCAACATAAGAAGTGACACCGCAGCTACTTCAATATACTTGCCGTCTCAAGTAATAGTCTTCAGTGTCCTGCCTTTGATCATAGAGCTCTTCAAAGCGTTAAGAATCTAGCTGAGATTTTTCTAATATGATTCAATGTATGATAAAAAAAGTGTTTTTTAGCTGCTTGATCGTTTTTTTAAGATAAAATATTTATTTTTAGCTTCACATTGAATTCTGTAGCAGGGTAGATAGAGGAGAACCTAGGAACGTAGTGCTAAGATTCTCCGTTTCCATTGAGACACTCCCCTGTCTCTCTTTACATCAAATTCGAACAGTCGTTTACACTCGTGTGCTTGTTGCTCCTGTGTCATGACTAGCCTCACAGGATACAAATACAGTAAATCTGGATAACTTTGACAAAAACAACTTATGTTTTGTACTATATCTTCAAATTTGTTTTATTATATTGCTGCTTTCACCCATAGACATTCACATAAACCTTTTAAAATACGTTAAGAAAAAGAATTCTAGAAAAGGAAAATCAGCATGTTGTTCTTTGTCTGTCTAAATTTACCCTTATTCGATCGGGTACATACAGAGTATTATTCACAAAAAGATAGTCATAATTGTTCTTCTTATCAATCTATTTAATGTTGGTTCATGTTTCTATTAAATAATGAATGTAACTGATGTAATAAAACAATTATTCCACAGTTTTGTCTTATATTACAAAAAAATCTTAATCATCATAAAAAAAAATTTAATCATCATCAAATAATACTTAAAAACACATTTAATAGAAAGCGAATGAATAAGAAAACAAGCGAAAATAATTAACAAAAAAATATAAATAAATATTAGAACTTGACTATTAGTGTACTCCCCGTAGACCTATATAGTTATAAAATTAAGGACGAAGAAATAATCTCTTCAAATCTTACAATATTAATAAAGGAAAAATCCAAAAAGTACAAATTTATTAGTTATTTATTTGTTAATTTCATACAAAATAAGTATAAACGCTCGTAAACTTAAAACTCAAACGCATCATCAAAATTTATAAGGTATTCTCGACTTACAATTTTGAAATTGGTACTGAACCGTCTATGGGCGAGTCCAACTCACGCTTGGTCAGTTTTTTTTCTTAAATACACAAAATAAACATCCGTATATTTCAAATAGGCGTAGCCGCACGAGGGCCGGTAGTATTAAATAAAAATAGTTCATAGTATTGTATCATACGGAAAAAATATCGAAACTAGTTCGAGGTCCCACTGTCAATGTTACCCGAAGAATCAAAATTACCCAGATTAACTATAAGGAAAATAATAACAAGATTTTTTTTTCATTTTCTGCTTCGTATGTAATCTCATATTTAGCGAATTAAGTAAAGAAATATCACCGCTTGAAATTGAGATACTCCATGTGATTGACAATAGTCAACGCTGTGCTTTGCCTTGTCAGAACGGTGTTTAGTACTGTAAACTGATATTTAATTCACTATATTTATTTTATGTATGTTAGGTTAAAATTTACGTCATTAATAGGTGTTTAATTTACAATCTTTTTTAATAGGCAAAGAAAAAAATAAAAAAATAATAAAAATTCTTCATATGTATATAAAAAATGAGTCCCATGAAGGATCTAACGTGCAACTGGTATATACGACATATTGGGGGTTCAATTCCCACTTGAGGAAATAAAATATTATATATTTTTATTTCCTCGCTCTGATCACGACGCAATTGCCTCCAGAATTTGGCGACAGATCTCCATTTTTCGCCGAATTCTGGAACAGGACACTCTGTTCCCAATAATATACTTCCATTCTCCAATGGAAGTATATTATTGGGAACAGAGTGTCCTAATACTAGATTACCGGATTCCATCTGCCCATCCTGAAGCTAAAAAAAACTTCATTTCCTAGTTGGTTAAGCTGACAGACGATCACTGTCTTATTCAATATAGAATAGAATAATAATAAACTAGAAAACTCCAAAAAGAGGTTGACGTACAAAAGTAATATATAAGAAGTGTTCAACCTGACATCCAAGGGCATTATGTCACGAAAACTTTATGAATAAGCAAAGACGTAAGCATAAAAGATTCGAAAAAGTATCTTTTTGTATACAAAATTACACCAAAACATACTATTATGGTAAATTCTTTTTTATTTCTTCTCATTTACTACACTTTTTGAGGCCGTCGTGGCGCAACGGGACGCAATGCTTGTGGATTCGATTCCCACTCGGGGGGAGGGATATTTAATTCCTCGCTTTAGCATCAGACAGAACAAAGTTGTAGAAAGTAGAAAACGGAGTGTCTGAATGTTAAGTTTGTTCTGTCTTCTATATCCACATATAGAAGACAGAAGAATCTTATATACAGCATGAAGCTTGAAAGAAAAAAATACTTTTTAATGGCCTACCCATTAGACAATTTAGTTAGAATCATTTCGTCTAAATTTTCTTTAGAAACAGCTCCCTTACTGTCCTACAAGAGACATTTCCATAAGCAACCAAATTCAACACCGTTTCGTCTTATAATATAAAATTGAAATGTATGGAATTAGAAATATGTAATAGCTATTGAGACCAGACGTGCAGGGGCATAAAGTGTGACTGTAAATGCGACACTGTGTTCGATTCCCAATCGAGGAAGTGAATTATTTAATATTTCCTTTTTCTTCGCCTTGGTGTCGAGGTGAAGCGCGGCGTTAAGTTCCACCACTCAATACGCAATGCCTCCAGAAACCGGCGGAAATTAGTGAAACGAGTGTCTTAACACTAGGTTCCCTCCGCCTACCCTGCTGTATGCGAGTTACTAATAGGTATTGATTTTCTCAACTTAAGTATATATTGTACAAAAATACATAATTTAAGAATGTTTCAATAAATATCCAGTCGCAAGTGGAATCTAGTACACTAATAAATACCCATTTGGCTCTTATATCGCGCACCTACTGCGTGGCTATGAATTATAGGTTGAACCAAAATCGACTTGAAAAACGATTTGGCTTCCACAACCTATTACTAAGACCATTTGTGGCATTCACTATACATATTGTGACGTTGAAAAATGTAAATCTCAATAAATATCTGACGCAATCATGACGCAGTTGCAGTGTTTGAAACAGGTTCAAGTCCTGGAAAGTTTATTTAGATATATGGAAAATAATATAGATATGTGTAATTTAATGAAGATATATGAAAAATAATAATAAGAATACAAGTGGAAGACAGTCGTGGCGCAGGGTTGTGGGTTTAATTACCATTAAAAGAAATATTTATTTCTATTTCTATGAGGCAAAGCGAGGTTTTTAGTTTCGCCACTCAACACGCAACGCCTTTAGAATTAGACGTTAAATGGGACGCACGACGGAGTGTCCTAGCACTAGACTCTCTCTGCCTACCCTGCTACATGCGGGCTACAGCGTGAAAAAAAGACGAGAAAAAAAAAATGGTTTCTATTTCAACATAAAAATAAAGTAAAGCAGAGTAGGCAAAATGTACTTAGTGTCAAGACATTCTCTGTTTTTTGCCCGAATTCAAGAAGTTATTATGTGTCGATTGATAGAAATCAACACTCCGTTTTATTTTCCCACAGTAAGGGGACGTAAATAATTAACTCTCCCGAGTGATGACCGAACCCACTATAATAGTTCTGTCATTACAATAAAAAAAATTGCGCAGTGATGGATCATTATATTTACTAATGCCAAAAAAATATGAAGAAATCAAAATTTCACATAATTTACTTATGTGTATAAAAATTTTACGATGTAATAAACAACTACTTCTCCTATTAACTCTTATCTTGCTATAAATCTCAAATAGTAAAAAGCTAACAATAAAATACTGTAGCACTTCCGTTACACAAAGCCTTTATGAAGATCAAGTTAAGTGTATTTACTATGTAAACTTTGTTAAATGTGTGACTATGAGTGTGGTCGTCGTGGCGCAGATACTGTAAATACGATGATTGTGGGTTCGATTCTCTCGAAGGAATGAAATGTTTAATATTATCATTTCTTCGCTTTGGTAACAAGGTAAAAGGTGGCATTGAGTTCCGCCACTCAACACCCAATACCTTAAAAATTCAATGGTAAATGGCGACCGAAACAGTTTTATGCGGAACGGAGAGTCTTAACACTAGGTTCTGAGGTTCTCTTTGCCTATTCAACTATATGCGAGATACAGCGTGAAGGGAAACAGCCTGAACTGACTGACTGAACAGAGAAAAAAAATATTGGAATTGAACTGAACAGAGAAAAAAAATATTGGAATTGAATTGAACGTGTTTACTGTCAGGGACTGACCCACTACACCACAACGGCCTTAACCTCAAAATCAAAAACATTATAAATCAGCTTCACGCTGTATCCCGCACACAGCAGGGTAGGCAGAGGGAACCTAGTGTTAAGATACTCCGTTCCCCATTTTTTGCCGAATTCTGGAGGCATTGCGTGCTGAGTGGCAGAACTCAACGCCGCGCTTAGCCTAGACACTAGAACGAAGAAATGGAAATATAAATTTAAGTAAATATTTCATCTCCTCGAATGGGGATCGAACCCACAACCACGGTTTTACAGTCACACTTCGTGCCGCTGCGCCACGACTGGCCTCAAAAACATTATTATTAAAATAATATCTTATTCATAGAAATAAACGAAACTTCCAAAATTATTATGTTTCTGAATAAAATTGTTAACCTAAAGGTTCGTAACAAAATTATTTCTTCCTGTCTTAGGCAACTGTTATTTTAGTTTACTTTGACGTCCAAAACACCTTTCTAAGTTAAATTGGGCTGAAGTGTATATAAAATTTATTATAAAGTACTACGTGACTTGTCTTGTCTATTGGGACTGGTACAGAATAAGAATATTTAAAATATATTTTACTATACAAAGTCAGTAGTGGTGGAGGTTGTGACTTCGATTCCCACTCGAGGAAATTAAATATTTAATATTTTCATTTGTTTGTACTGGTGTCGAGCGTGTGACTTTAAACGTGATGGTTGTGGGTTTCTTTTTTTTTTGTTTCTTCGTCTTAGTAATATTGCACAATATGCCAATGAGCTAAAAAGGGAAAAAAATGGGACTTTTCGAGTAAAATTCATGCAAGCATATTAACTTTGCGGGAGACGTCTAGTAAAGTTAGGGTAACGTGAGTACAAATGAAGAATTAACAAATACATATGTTTTTTTTTCATCTTTATTCTGTAACTCATATATAGCAGGATAAATAAAGGGGGCGTAGGTTTAAGACACTCCGCATCTCATTTTTCGCTGAATTCTGGAAGCATTGCGTGTTGAGTGGAGGCTAAATCAACAACATCAACGCGGCGCTTTTTCTCGAGGCCAGAGCGAAGGAAAGAAAATATTAAACTTTTCATTTTCTCTAATGGGAATCGAACCCACGCAGTCACACAGCAATAAATAGATAATATGACGATTTGCAAAGTTTCAGAAAAATGTATTTAAGTTGTAAAGCAGGGGCACTACTCATATAATGAAGAAATAATACAATATAAAATCCCTGAAATCATAAATAAGCCCTGAGGATTATTAGAATTCTTCACAAAGATCCCAAATGTAATAGGATTTGAATCCACGTTTCTTGAATAAGCACTGCTATCACTAATCTGCACGTCGCTGTCCCGATATGATTCGATATAATTCCTTGTATAGTCTAGTGACTATTTATAAAAAAACAGCTTTACACTGTTTCCCGCACGTTAGTTAGAGCAAGGGAACATTGAAGAAGATGAAATATTATATATATAACCTCTTTAAGAGAGAACACAGTGTCTCATTGTTGTTAAGCAGCGGAGATGAACGCCGCGCTTTATCTGACGGGGAAGGGAAAATAATTTTAGCGATGACAATATTCCCCATATGTGTGGGAACGTAGTGTCTTAGCACTAGGTTACCTCTGCCTACCCTGCTGTTTGCGAGGTGCAGCGGGAAACTGATTTTTTTTTTATAATTCCAAACATCATCAGACAAAATATTTTAGTCTTTAAAATTTTAATAATCCTGTAAAATATTATAAAATCATATGAATGCACTTAATTTAAAATAATAAGTTACGGGTTGTCAATTGATTTCGTCTTCTAGATGACGAGATTATAAGATTTATTCTTTACAAATTGATATTTTATTTTTAACAACTCATAAAACAGCAAAAAATTATAAATTTAGCACAAAAGGCAATTATCTAAAAATAGTACCTGCCAGACTACGGAAACAAAAACAATTTAGAGCGTAATAATGTCTTGAAATAAACTTCATAGATCTTAACTTAAAAGGGCACTCTCACCGGATCCATTGTAGCTCGTTCTAAAGAAATTATTCATTTACATTTTAATCGCTCAAAAGTAAGTAATTTATCATTATATGCATACATTTTTTTAGCTTCATTCTTACCACGCATACAGCAGGCTAGGAGATAGATGGACCCTTGGAACCTAATGTTAAGACACTCCGCTCTCCATTTTTGAATATTTAATGCAATGTATGTTGAGTGCAAAATCGATGCAATAACTTTCTTTATAAGACGTTTTCTAACAAATATTATATTTTATATTATTGTATCACGCATTTAGAAGGGTTACAGAGAAATCTTAGCATTAAGATAATCTGTTTGCCATTTTTCGCCCTAATTCAAGACTTATATGACTTATTATGTTTGAATAGCCAAATTCGAAACTGGGTTTCATACTTTCGTCAGAACACGTCATCAACAAAAGACATTAAAATAATTCACCCGAGTGGGGATCGAAGCCACTAGCACTGCTCTTAATTTAAGATTGTCACCCATCCACAATGGTTTAAAATATTACATATTTTTTATGTAAAAAAAAATTAAAAACTGAGGCCGGTCGTGGCGCAGCGGCACGAGGTGTGACTGCAAAACCGACTGGTTGTGGGTTCGATCCCCACTCGAGGAGATGAAATATTTACTTAAATTTATATTTCCATTTCTTCGCTCTGGTGTCGAGGTTAAGCGCGGCGTTGAGTTCTGCTACTCAACACGCAATGCCTCCAGAATTCGGCAGACAGTGAGGAACGGAGTGTCTTAACACTAGGTTCCCTCTGCCTACCCTGCTGTGTGCGGGATACAGCGTGAAGCTAATTTATTATTTTTTATGTGTAATATTAATAATAAATTATATATTAAAAAAATATACATATTCCAATGCAAATTTATTAAATGTTAAGAAAAATAAGAAAAAACATAAATGCGCAGGTCATACAGTATTTAGTGACCTGTTCATGAAAGTTACTTACAGTTTTATTTTTTGAAACGCGCAAGCTCTTATTAAACTGCAAAAGAGTAATATAAAAGAATAAAATATAATAGATGTTATGTTCGTTTCAAAAAATTCACAGCAATAAGAGATATAACAGAGTATATTTACAATATTCAAT
This sequence comes from Heliconius hermathena, assembly GCA_013403705.1. NCBI lineage: Eukaryota > Metazoa > Arthropoda > Insecta > Lepidoptera > Nymphalidae > Heliconius > Heliconius hermathena. The sequence continues at coordinate 181,303 of JAAIXJ010000682.1, forward strand.
GAAATACTTTTATTAAAATTTTTTTTTGGCACAAATTAAAGAACCTGGGTATCCAGATCCTTAAATATGTAACAAACATCAAGCTCGGTGTTCAGTTGCGTCACACAGCACGGAGTGTCTCGAATTTAGACGGAAAATGTAGAACGTAATGTCTGAATATAATAGTAGAATTAGTGTCAAGACACTCCTTTCCCGTTAAGACAGACATGTTACCTACCGCTAAATGTTGAGTGGCGGAACTCAATCATAGCGAAGGGGTGAAAAGAGTCATTATTTCGCTTCCTCAAATAGGAATTGAACCTAAAACCGTGTGGACTTATAGTCACACGTTGTGCAGGCGCACTAGGCTAGTCAGAGAACGGCCGGCCTTAAAAAAGAACAATTGTTTTGTGATAAATTATGTAAATTTGATAAATACTATGTAGGTACTAGATGTAGGTTTACCCTAATGTCGTGTTAGCCTATAATTAATGTGTCGCGCTTAAATTATTGTACTCTGTTACAAATTTTATTATATTAGATTCAGCTTCACAAATTTTCCAGTATCAGATATAGCTAAAGCCATAAATTACATTTCTTGAATAAAATCGTCATCTCAAGATCGATATCAAACTTGAGAGTGGCTTTTAAATCGGGCCTTAGTGTTTCCGTACCGTACCGTATTCAGGGTATTGTGTGTTGAGCGGCAGAAGTAAACACCGCGCTGTCCAGTTGGCTCATTTATAGAATAAATAATATAAAATGTTAATTATTAATGTTATAATTTAGTTTCCTAGCTGTTGTCTTTCATGATCTTTAGTATTGAACTTTGAAAATGTCTATCACAGCTGAACAACGGATCTTTATAGCCAAAGTAACGATTAAATGGATCGTTACCAAATGAACTCTCATTCTTCTGCCTATTTTTATTTAGGCAAAAGCCCGGCGTTGAGTTCCGCAACTTAACGAGCAATGCCTCGAAAATTTCGGTGGAAAGTGTTCTAGAATAGAGTGTCTTAACACTAGAATTTCTCTGTTTATGCGGCATACACGTGAAGCTGATTTGATAGTTGTTTACTGTTTTTATGAAGAGAAGAGTATAATAATTTATTTACGACATTTTTCATATACGTTGTTACGTGTTAAGATTTATTCTTTTGAAGACTTCGTTAGTTTTATCTGTTAAGTTCCTCTTTTGATCTTTAATGTAAGGAGTCATGTTGGCTAACTTTCGGAATTTTTGTGCCTGTAGTAAGTTTATTAAGAAATTAATATAATTATTTCGCAAAATTCAAATAATAATTTATAATTTTGTATTAGGTACTAGTAAAATATATCAAATAATTATTATTTTTCCTGTGTCTAAACGAAAAAGTCTGGAATTTTGCAAATTCAACGATTTAGTAATAAAAAACTATTATATTGATAAGTCACATTTCATTTATAACTTTAAATATTCAAATTATCACCCAAATATAAGTATTTTTCCAAAAAATTACAATTATAAACACAAAAATACCTAAAACCATCTCTACATAAATACAAAAAAGGTTAATAACTACCATTATTTTCCACCGTTAAACAGGAACCTGGGTAATATCCTCAACACTGCCACTGAACATATTAGTTCACACGAAAAGTAACACTCAAAACCACATCAAAATAAACACAGCCACGATATCAAACGACGTAGAGGCGTAGAGGCGCTACGACCGTCGCTACGTAACTGCCGCTACGGCGTTACGAAGTCAGTCGAAATTTGCCGACAGCTCACGAGCGGTGAGGGGGGGACAAAACGAATTTTGCACAGTGTTTCATATTTTATATTGGTCGGATAACGCAAAGTAGATTTTTAGAGGTTAAAGCTAGTCTTCTGTTGTAGAAAGTTCTAATATTTAATAGATCATTTCGTTATAGTTATTATATTAGTAAAGCTGATTTTCTAAGTGTAAATGTAGCGGTGGGTTCGATTTCCACTTGAGAGAATGAGTTATTTTTCGCTCTGGCAACAAAACAAAGCGTTTAATTCCGTCATAAATCCATCTATTATCTACGGAATAATTTTGTGTCGCTAGTTTATTTGGGTAAATTATTAGGTTTAAGTACGTAAATAAGTAACACTTACGTATTGTACTGTTACGGCTGTCTCCTAATAAGGAAGCCAACGTGGTTGTGAGTTCGCTTTCCATTTAGCGAAATGAATGAAAGAGATAGAAAATGTAAATTTTTCTAGCCTTAATTATAAGACAAAGCGTAGTGTTGAATTCCGCCACCTATCACACAGCATCGAAAAGTGAGCGGAACCTGGGAAACGTAGTATATTGACACTCGGAACCCATTTCCCCCACCACCCCTGCAATATGTGAGACACAGAGTGAAACTAAAAAAAAATATAAAAAATTCAAAATAAAAATATGATATATTGTCAAGTTAATATTATAATTTGATTAACAATTCATTCTAGACAAGTCCATAAGCTGACTCTATATGGGTTGGGAGAGCGTTCATATATCATTTGTAAATGTATAAATGGTTTGAACAGTCGTGCGCTTCAATTATTGTAATAACCTAATTCTAATTACGAATAATGCGAACTTAATAGTAATGTATACATTTGTGTTTTCTTAGTAAACTGTAGTTAACGATTGGTCCATATTAAATTTCTATTTGTATAATACGTATAATTTGTATAACTGAAATAGGTTCCAATTTAACTTAATTTAACTTAACTTCACGCGTTATCCCTAGAGGGGTCAGAGAGAACGGAGCGCCAAACGCTGTGGTCTCTATATATCTCTATATACCTCTTTCGCCTCATCCACAGTCATCAACCTCTTCATTTCCACGACATTCATCTATTTTATTCTTCTTCTGTAATACCCATGTTTCGCTGTCGTATAACAGCGTCGGTAGCAACAGCGTAGTGTACGGCCTGTTACCGGCAGCAATACACCTTTCCACATCCATCTCGTATCTGCCATATCTAGTGAACATACTTCCCAAATATATCATTTCTCTCACTTGTTCTATGTTTTGCCATTTACACTGATCTTGTATTCCGTCCATTCTTCATCTCTTTTAAAAACCAGAACCTTCCAAAGGTAAAACTTATTTTAATTTCTTAATTTTGATGGATTTGAAAGCGGCGGTTTCAGCTACTCAACACGGAATAATTCGAATTTTGGTGTAAATCAAAAAAACTAAATGTCTTGACGCTATGTTCTTGTTACCGTCCCTGCTAAAGAAAGTAAATAAATTGTTGATAAACGTATTATTATTATTAATTTTAATAGAGGCCAGTCGTGGTGCAGGGGCACAAAGTGTGACTGTAAATGCGAGTGGTTGTGGGTTCGATCCCCACTCGAGGAGATGAAATATTTACTTAAATTTACATTTCCATTCTTCGCTCTGGTGTTGGCAAAGGCAAAGCGCGGCGTTGAGTTCTGTCATTCAACACGCAATGCCTTTAGAATTCAGCAGAAAGTGGGGAACGAAGTATCTTAACACTAGGTACCTTCTACCTACCCTGCTGTATGCGGGATACAGCGTGAAGCTAATAAATTACAATAAATAAATTAGGTTCACGCTATATCCCGCACACAGCAGGTAAGGCCCCTGCGTCACGACTGGCCTCAATATAATGAAATAAAAATTTTCACACAAAAATATATTTTCTACATCACATTAAGAGTATATTACAGACAATTTCTTAGTATGACTAAAGTAAATAGAACGACTACAGTGAGGACGGTATTATATAGGTTAGATTATTAAACGACATGTTTATATAAGTCTATTGTAACTCAGTGGATCTGTGTCTAACTGTTTGCCATACGGTTATGAGTTTGATTCTTGCTCGGGGAAGGATAGTATTAATATTACTTATATTTCCATGAGCTGCTAGAAAAAAAACACATGATAATCTTTTAGAGAATTCTGTGAAAGTACAGAGTAACCAGCGTTAAAAACATTGAGTAAACGGAGTACCTTAACACTATCCTGTCTTCTGTTTCTCTTCTCTTCTGTTTATTCTGAAAACTGCGTGAAACCTAAAATATATTTTTACTATATATGATTTCAAACGATCCTATATTCTATACGTTAGTCTTAGTTACTAGGCTCACCTGCCCGTTGGACAAGTTAACAAGACAACAAGAAAAGGAAACTGGGCAACGAAGTGACTTAACATCAAGTTTCTCCTGACTTGTCTTGCGAAAAAAAGAGTGAAGCTTCTTTAAAGCTTAAAATCGAAGTCTTAAGAATTAAGAATACCACAGCAGTATATGAACCCAAAACCACCGTGTGCATTAGCGTCTAAAACACATGCATTTCAAATATGCATAGCCTTGAGATAAACTTAGGATATGTATGTTACAGAATTAATCTAGGCATCTAATATATATAGGCAATTTGCAAGCTTTACTAATCTGTAAATGACATTGTTATACTATTGTTTCTATATTTATATTGGTAGTATGTCGTATACTAATACTATAACGCTGAAGTGTTAGTTTGATTAAACGTTCATATATGGGGAACTCGTTTGGTTCCAATAAAAAGCCATTTTGAGGCGAGTCGTGGCGCAGGGGCACAAAGTATGACTGTAAAACCAACTGGTTGTGGGTTCGATCCCCACTCGTAGAGATGAAATCTTTACTTAAATTTATATTTCTTCGCTCTGGTGTCGAGGACAAGTGCGGCGTTGAGTTCTGCCTCTCAACACGCAATGCCTCCAAAATTCGGCAGAAAGTGGGGAACGGAGTGTCTTAACATTAGGTTCCCTCTGTCTACCCTGCAGTGTGCGAGATACAGCGTGAAGCTAAATTTTTTTTAAAAGCTATTTTCGAGTTGTACAGTCCAATTTTATCGATGAGGGATAGGTTCTATAGGCACGCTATGATTTTATGTACGAGTATAACGCACTGTGCCTGGACAGTGTTACCTTCGATACTTAGACACGTTCATAGGTCATACAAAATTCTTGTTTTCATTTAATCATGCGGGAGAAGTTAATGCTTCAGTTCAAATAAGATTAGGATTGTTTGTATAAAACAAATAAAAATTAAAGCATTAATTATATCCGTTGCTGTTAAGTTATTAATATTTTTTTAAGTTATTAAAATATGTATATATAATATTTTTTGTTTTTTTTTTTAGATTTTACGTAGATATTTGCGTATCCCGCATATAGCAGGGTAGGCAGAGGGAACCTGGTACTGCTAAGACACTCCGTTCCCATTACGACACTCACGTTCCTTCCTTTGCGCTGAATTCTGGAAGCATTGCAAATTAAGTAGCGGAACTAAATATCGCGCTTTGACTCGTTACCATAGCGAGGTGAATAAAAATAAATTATTATATTCATTTTCTCGAAAGGGAATTGCACCCACAACCAGTCGCGATTACAGTCTCACGTATGTGCCACTGTGCTACAATGGGCCTAGCGAAGTTTTTTAGTAACTTTATTGTATTGAAAATAATGTCTGAGCAAAAGGTTAGTGTGGGAGTTTTACGTCAATTCTACAATAAAAATTGTGATATTTAAAAATCTTTTATTTATAATTGTCATATTAATAATAGCTTACTTTTATTTTAATTATGAAAGTATAACGTTATATTTTTACCATACCTAAAAATGTAAGAGATTATATAGGTTAGGTCTTTATCAAATCTGTCTGTGCGTAAAAGATTATGCATATATATTTTTTTCAGCTTCACGCTGTATCCCTTTACCGCACACATTATCCCGCACACAGCAGGGTAGGCAGAGGGAAACTAGTGTTAAGACACTCCGTTCCTCACTTTCCGCCAATTTCTGGAGGCATTGAGTGTTGAGTGGCGGAGCTCAACGCCGCGTTTTCCCTTCGACACCAGAGCGAAGAAATGAAAATATAAATGTAAACAAATATTTCATCTCCTCAAGTGGAAATCGAACCCACAACCAGTCGATTTTACAGTCACACTTTGTGCCGCTGCGCCATGACTGGCCTCTTCTCTGGATTATACATATATAAGTCTTCTAATTATAGTAGACCGAGGCGAATGGGATCACTGACGGAATCGGATCAACATAAGAAATTCGTTGATACTTTAAATAACGTGAGACAAATAACTCAAACATCTAGTGTCTTACTTCTCTCTTTCCAGTCCTTATTACTCGTCAACGGTAGTTTTTTGATTCTTTGTTTATATCAGTGCTGATGCTCGACAGCCATTCAGGTTCTTGTTTATATTACATTTTTGGCACTCATCTAAGGTAAGTACTTATAATTTCGTTATATAGCTTTAAGGATTTATGCACAAAAATTGAGTTTCACACCTTATAATGGAAAAGGGTCTATTTTAGAATATATTTTAGTTATTAAGAATAATGTGATAGGTAAAAGCGCAAAATATTTATTTAAAAAGTCTTAGGGGTTATTCGGATCGTACTATAGGGGGCGAGAAGATCACGTATTTAAAATGTGTTATTTCATATATAAGGTTAAAGATACTTTTTTATTTCATTATATATAGAAATTTGTATATGAGAAAGAAATATTAGGGAGAGTGATTTCAAGAAAAAATGAAAGTACCCGCAAATAAAGCCTTAGCCAAAAAAATACCCTACGTGGAACAGCTGCTTATAAATCACCATACACAAGCTTATAAAGAAGATTCAGTATTTCTAAGGGTGTCATTAAGATATATACATGGTGGACATATACATATATACATGGTGGACGTATACATCATTAGATGAGAACTTTGAGAAGAATTTACCATAACATTTACTGTACTTAGCGAGTCGTGGCTTCGGAATGATACCAAAAGTGGTTTGTAAATATGGGTTTGAATTCGCAGAACGTCAAAACATTACACAAAAATTCAATAGAGAAGTTGGAATGGCTTGTCAAGATTGGTTCCTTATGATTGGATTCTGTACCATAGATGCGAAGAATGGTGCCACGAAAATGTGCGGATATGGGAGGTAGAAAAGGCTCTTATATGTGTGATTTGTGTGTTAGTTATTAATATTGATCTCAATAATTATTATTTCAACTTTTTCGATGTTTGAAATATTTATATTATAAAATTACAAAAAAATATTTCAAATTTATTTTATGTTCGATCCTATTCGCCCCACAAAATGGGGGGAATCGGATATTTCTGTCTTGTGGGTTTTGTTTCAATTATTTGGAGAATTTATGAATAATTTACGTTTTGTTATGTTTTTTACGTAGCTAGATTGTTAATGATTACTATCTAGCCAAGAAAAGTTTCATATGGTGTGGATATGATATCCTATAAGATTACTGACTAGGTATGATTTTTATATTCTTAAAGAAAAAATGATCCGATTTGCCTCGGTCTACTCTATATCACACCTTGTAAAATTTTTATACATACTTGTAACTGACAATATCCAAATATGCATTTTTTTTAAATTCATAAAAAATATAGTGTAATTCTTTTACGATGAAACAACAAATTTTCTAATGTTAATATATTTTTCTATTTTAATACTATATGATTGAATACTGAATAGCTTCAAATTCGTATCTTCTTTAGTGCTTACAAAATTATCTTATATTTGTATATTCTTCATAAGCATTACAATATCTTGTTATAGGTGCCTATTTTGTTATCTTCGCGCTGTATTCCGCACATAGCAGTGTAGGCAGGGGGAACCTGGTAACCTAGTTTTAAGACACGTTACCATTAAGAAACTTCCGTTCCCCATTTTCCGCCGAATTCTCGAGGTGTCACGTCACATCACATCACGCTTTGCGTCTTTACCAGAACGAGGAAACGAAGATTTTAAATATTTCATTCCTCCAAGTGGAAATCGAACCCACAACCGTCGCGTATAAAGTCACACAATTGCGCCCCTGCGCCACGACTACCTCTATTTCTATAGTACTATTTTCTATTTACCAAATTCTAAATTCTACTCACCTAATTTCACGAACGAAAGCATATTCCTAAGTATAAATACTGAAAGGAAATTATATTTTGTATGACCATAAAACGAATGAATGGAACGGTGCCGTCGTTTGTGCGTCATTGTCAGGGACGTTTACATTTTTACAGCGTCATAAAAATTCAGGTTCAATTAGCTCTAATGAATTGTTCGATGTAAAAATACAATAATAGAATTATTTTATAAGATTTGGGTCAAAAATGTAATTAGATTTATATCATTTTTGGAAATTGAGATTAGTATAGTTTAGCTTCAGGCTGGTTCCTCATATAACTGAGTAGGTAGAGGGAACCTAGTTTTAAATCACTTGTTTATAACACACTGCCCAATTTTCGAGACATAATATAGCTTGTAAAGTACGATAATTAATATATAAATAACATTTAGGTTAAAGTTAAAATCAGAATTTAGTCATGTTTAGGAATTAAGATTGGTATAGTTTAGCTTCAGGCTAGTTAATCATATGGCAAAGTAGTTAGAGGGAACCTGGTATTGAAACATACCTTTACACACCACCCAATTTTTGAAACATAACTAGTTGAATGGCGGAATCCAACGCCGTATTTATACTAAAACTAAAATAAATTCATGCTCCCAAGTACGAATCGCACCCACAACTGTCACGTATACAATCACACACTATGTCACTACGCCTCCATGGCCTTCACCATAAATTAACTTTACTTGGCTTTATCCCTTTATCCCTAGCGGAGTAGTCAGAGAGAATAGAGCGCCAAACGTTACGGTCTCTACATACCTCTTTCACCTCGTCCACTGTCACAAACCTCATCATACATGCCCTCTAGGGCGTCCCCATGTTTTTTACGTGACCTTCCTCCAGTATCTTTGATACTGTGTTTGTGAAGGTCAACCGAAGTCTCTCCCTGACTTTTTTACCATTCACTTTTCCATCATAATTTTTTTTTGCCATTTTTTTTATCACTCATTCGTTCGACCATAAATTGAGGAATATATATAATTATAGAATTATAATTGCATCGATGATTGTAAATTCAGATACTATTATTGGAAAATGTAATTTTTAATATAGCAGCTTTCTCACTCTGAAACATAAAGAACGTAGATACCGCTTTAAGCAGAGGCAAAACCGTGCGACAGTAAGCATGCGACGTTAATCTCGAAAACGGCTTAACCGATTTAAATGCATTTTTATATTATTGTTTTTGACAGATTTCTCTTCATATTTAATGTTCAATTTATTTCAATCCATTTTTAAATAAAAAAAATATTTATATTTATAATTTTGTTCAACAAATTACTATAAAGTAACTTCTTTATTAAATAAGCCAAAACTTTAGCTTTGAGAGTAAATATATTTTTTTTAAAATAATCGTAATAGTAGAACATGAAAGCAATTTAGTTTAAGTAACTAAATAATTGTGTAGTCCAAGCGGGCGAAGCCGCGAGCGAGTTTCTAGTGTTGATATAAATGAATATGTGATACGTAGCTCTACTGGTAAGAAAATCTTAATATATAATAATAGTCAAAGCTTAGTTCCCCTGTTCTTCATGAAGAAGAAGAGCAGTAAAATGTTTTAGTTAACGGGCATACAAACTGGGCAGAAGTTTTGTATATTATTAAATGAAAGCCGTAACTTCGTCAGTAGCAGCATTAAACTACTAAAGTTTCTTTACAACTATTGCATATAAGAAACTTCGTAGAGGTTCTTAAAATCTTCGTATTTTACTCGTTACTATAGAATAGGTCGTCGTAGCGTAGTGGCACAGTGTTTGACTGTAATCGTGGCAGTCTTAGGTCCTTTTTAGGGAATTAATTTATTATATACTTCTCTGGTAACAAGTTAAAATATGTCGTTAAATTCCGTCAAACAATACGCAATGTCTCGAGAATTACTCGATGTATGGCTAACGGAGTATTTCCCCCCTTTTCCACAAAAAAGTGTCAAACTGACTTTAAATTTCTAAGGGTGTCATTAAAGTAGTATTTTTGATATTTTTCATTAAACTGTTTCAAAATGAGAACAATTATCTATATCCAGTCTTTTTCCTCTTCTTCCTCGCATCAACCTACTCCACATTGCACAGTCTTTAGCGACCGCGGTGGTTAGACCATTGGCTCTCATATGCTGTATCCTCCGTTGAGTTTCATTGCTAACCACATCGTTGGTTAAAAAAACAAGTCTTTATTACTTCTCTTAAACTTTTGATTTTAGGTTATCTATACTTATCTTCAATTGCGGGAAAATGAAAGTAGCGTAAGTACATTCTACACAGATCCAAATACTAATTATAAAATCATGAAATTACTGTTAATTCAGTGAATCTAGCATATTTTTTACAAAATCATCTTCACATTGTATCCTACACACAGCAGAGTAGGCAGAGGGAACCTAGTTTTAAGACACTCTGTTCCCCACTTTCTGTCGAATTCTGTATTGCGTGTTGAGTGGCGGAACTTAACGCCGCCCTTTGCCTCATCAAAACACTCCATAAAGTATTTTATAATGTTTTCTTATTCAATTATTTCCATCATTCTTATCCTTGCACTTTACTTTCACTCCTAGACAAAGGGATCCTGCAAGCATTTAGACGACGATCGGTCTTGCGCTTCCCGCATAGAGCGGCCGCCGACGAACTTTATCAATCACACAAACACCATACACACAATATTATTAATATATTATTTTTCTTCCATCCATTCCATCCATATCACACATCATAGAAAATAAAATCAAAAAATATATTCCTTTAAAACTCATTTATTCTTATAAATATGCATGTTTCTGTACACTTAAGCCGTACAGTATAAGACGCGAGGACACAAAAACAAATATCAATAAAGCCAATAAGAAATATTTCAATATGGAAATAACTATATATTTTTATGTACGACTTGATGGCCTACATTCAATATTGTTGAGACTAAACAAACTTCTCACGTCACAAAAACAACTGTAACAAAGCCAATACATCCATTTTGCACCTTAAAATATAAATGTTAGAGTTTATTTTTGATTAAATTGACTTCAAACATAGGCTTTTTCAGTACAACATTTTTAACCGCAATATTTTTTGAAAGTTGTTTCAAACAAACATTGTACCGTTCGTAGTTTACAAGCCTCGACTATTAGTAATATCAGCGCGTAAAAATTAAAAATGGAGCAAAATTATATTTTACTTGCTGTTCAAGTTCGCTTTTAATTTTAAGCTATATGTAATATTACGTAGGTTTATATTTTAACCAGGTTGACGATTTTATTGCATTGATACAGGAAGTAGGTAACGAAATAATAAAATAGAATATTTAAATTTCATTGATAATATCAGTAAAATCTTAATGTTAAAAAATCAGCTTCACGCTGTGTCCCACACACAGCAGGGTAGGCAGAAGGAACCTAGTGTTAAGACACTCCGTTGCACGTGCAATACCTCCAGAACTCGGCGGAAAGTGGGGAACGGACTGTCTTAACACTAGGTTCTCTCTGCCTACCCTGCTGTGTGCGGGATACAGCGTGAAACTTAAAAAATAAGGTGAGTATATTCTCTTAAACACAATAAAAAAAACAACAAACTATTAATACAGTGAGAAATTCCAATTGACAGACGCAACAATTCCTCTCTGGCAACGAATAATTGAAGCATTCAAAAACTCGAATACAATGAAAATAAAAACTTAAAGAACGAAAGTGAATCGTAGCGGTGATATCGATTCACACCACTTTTTTACCTGATTTTTTTATTTGCAGCATCTGGGTATATATACGTCGGTTGTGGGTTCGATTACCGATCAGAGGAATTTATTATTTTCACATATTGGCCGTTGGACATTGGGTTTTGTCACTTAATACGCATTAGCCCGAATTAAACGGAAATAGGGAAACGAAGTGTCAACGTCTGAGTTTAAGCGCAATAGTTTTGGGTTCGACCACTACTTAGGTAAATTATTATTATATATTTGAATAATTTTTAATTTCAATCCCTGGTAAAAATTAGGTGAAATGCTAATAATCCTACCGAAGCACGAAAAACAGAAAGCTACGTTATTTTTATACTTATACATACTTTAACAATCTATATTGTACTTTTATTAACACTCATCGTACGACTCAATATTTTTTTAATTATTACATAACATTTCATAAAAACTAGAGGCCAGTCGTGGCGCAGGGGCACAAAATGTGACTGTAAAAACAAAAATGGTTGTGGGTTTGATCCCCACTCGAGGAAATGAAATATTTATTTACATTTACATTTTCATTAATCCGCTCTGGTGTCGAAGCAAAAGTGCGGCGTTGAGTTCCGCCATTCAACACGCAATGCTAAACTTGGCGGAAAGTGGGGAACGGACTGTCTTAACACTAGGTTCCCTCTGCCTACCCTTCTGTGTGCGGGATATAGCGTGAAGCTGAAAAAAAATCATAAAAAGCAATAAAAAAGCATCTTGAAAATAAGGATTCAATACACGAACTATATGTACCATGAAAGAAATTCTAGAATTCTGCTCGGACGCGAGCGTTGCGTCAGCACTTACCCATTACTGTCAACACCAATAAAAATTTAAAGAACCGCGTAATTGCTAAAGCTGAGTGCTAACTCAGAATATTTACAGCACAATTTGGCAACAAGAGAATATTATTATAGAATGGCTTATGTGAGCTGCGAGGTTATGTTGGTTATGGAGTGCTTTGATTTAATGTTAGTCTGTAAGAGGAAACTGTATGTGATGTTATATTTTATAATTCACGATACAAAGCTATAAGAATTCTTTACATAGAGATTGCCACATTTTTTTTCGATTGTCACAGGGTAGGTAGGGTGAGCGTAGTGTTAAAACACATCGCTTGCGTGTGAAGTGCCGGAACTCAACGCCACGCTTCACCTCGACATCAGAGCAAAGAAATGAAAATATCAAATATTTCATTTTCTCGAGTGGGAATCGAATCCACAACCTGTCGCGTGGTAGCCGCACGGCAAAGTATGGCCTCAATTCTAATTAAAAGACATAATTAAATATCCACTTTTTTAAATAGAATTTGAATCCAGTATCATCATATTATGTAGGCACATTCGAAATATGTCAAAATTGTGTTTTAGTCACTAAATAAAAACGACAACAGATATAAATATTTAATTGTTTTAAACTAAAAATATAATAGAATGTAATCAAATAGTACTCAATATTTTATTAATTTTATTGGGAGTTTTATCATCCGCAGGATTATGTTTCAATATTCGGCCTTTGCTTTCAAATATTCTAAAATAATATATTTTTTAGCTTTACCTTGTTTCCCTCACCTAGCAGGGTGGAGGAAACTTAGTGTTAAGACACTCCGTTCCCATTAAGATATTTACGTTCCCTACTTACCGCCGAATTCTGGAGGCATTGTGTGTTGAGTGACGGAATTTAACGCCGCGCTTTGCCTCCTTACCAGAGTAAAAAATACGTTAAATATTTAATTTTCTTGAGTGGAAATGGAACCCACAACCTGTCGTGTTCACACTGGCTGTTCACGTTTGTACCCCTGCAACACAACTAGTTTTCAGAATATTAAGTTACACAGTATTTAGTAGTATTTTTAATTTTTTTAAGTTACACAGTATATTTTTTATGTACATTTTATATACAAAACATATATTTTTTTAAATAAATATTTGACCTTAAAAAAGAAGAAAACATTATTAAAAGTCTATACAAACGTTATAATTATCTGAACATAACAAAAATATTAAATAAACTAACAAGGCAAGGATATTTACTAAAACTCTTCAAAGATAAAGAAGTATTTGTATAATAGAATCCATGTTATTGAAGGACGAAATATAATTTGATTTAGACTACTAGTACAAGGGTTGGTAAAAATATATATTTCGCTCTAATTAAATAACAAGTAAAACAAACCTAATGCCTTTGTGGTACAGTGGCAGATCATCTGGCTGTTAATGCGACCGTTGTGGGCTCATTTTTCACCTCCTCAAGGAGTAAGTATATGAAATAACATTTAATTACAATGTTTTTACTATTTAAGAGTTTATTTTTTACAAAAGAAAAAACAGTCGTTGGATAAATAAATATATATATTTAAAAAAATATCTATATTTTTACTACATACAGAAAAATGTGAGTCTTACTAATCTATCAATTATTTTATATAAAGATTTTATTATTTGTGAATGTCAATATCTAGTGATTGAAAATAAGCAACGTGTTTATACGTTTCAATTCATGAAAAAACGCTTGTTTAATTAAGTTGCTACTTTTTTTGTATACAAATCTTTCTTATAAAAATTGAAAGTATAAATCACAACTATGACTTATATACTGAAGCACCTAAAAGGTACTCAAAATACTAATAAGAGGCCAGCCGTGGCGCAGCGGCACGAGGTGTGACTGTAAAACCGACTGGTTGTGGGTTCGATCCCCACTCGAGGAGATGAAATATTTACTTAAATTTATATTTCCATTTCTTCGCTCTGGTGTCGAGGTTAAGCGCNACGGCAACGCCGTTAATATAATCATTACTCTTCTTCATAACCGAGAAAATAAAATTTTGTACTTACGAATACGATGAATTCCTATTGTAGACACTTACACTTTTTCCGTATTTTGTACTTAAAATGAACACCTCACTAACGAAAAAAGCGGCTTACAGTAAGTATTACTATTGTGACCGCCTCTGGCGGGAATTGAAACGCCAATGAATAAAATATTGGAGTCACGTAACTCACTGCCTCCGGTGGCGCTAGCGTCTACGTCATAATTATGGCAGCACTGCAGCAATGTGGAAGAAGAAGCTTGCCACTAGCGACAAAAAGGGACATGAACGCTACTCTCATTATTTAGGCTTCGATTAACGGTACAGTACTGTTTAATAACAAACAGCATTTCTCTTTCCATATGATTATTCCTATACTGTTTTGCTAAAATAATTTTAAAGAAGTTTAATATCGCATCTCTAAATGAAGAAAATGAAAATATTTTAAAAATAAGTCAAGTGGGCTTTCAATTCACAATCACCTAGCAAACAATACAACTTTATTCAAATATCGACTTTTTATCAATTTGGCTGAATTAAGATTATTTAGAAATAGTCGAGATTGATTATTCTTGCTTGAACTCTATAAAGTAGACCATCGTAGTCTAAGATAATCTATTATACTATACTTTTTATTATTTGCTTAAACGTGAGAATGTAAAGCAACGAGGTTGTGGATTCCATTCCCACACGGGGGAATGAAATATTTAATAACTGCATAATGATAGAGTTATCTATTATATTATTAAAATCTAATGAAATACCATCATCATGCATCATTTTGCATAAATAAAATTCATACATCATGTATTTTATTTATGCAAAAACGAATAATAAATGCCACAAAATTAGAACTAAAAATATTACATAAGTTAATTAGAACCAATTATTGAATACGCTACAATATCTGAGAAAAGTCTATGATCTAAATACTTAAAGGAAAAAAGTAAAAAGTTTCTGTCTGCTAGAAACAATGTAGTATGTCAGCTAACTACAATAAAAAAAGGTTTAAAAATGACTACTAACTGTAAGTTATAACCGTAACAGTTTTTTTTTAATTCACACTGTAATCCGTATGTAGCAGGGAAAAACGCTCCGTTCTCCACTTTTCATACAGTTTTAGATACTGCGTAATGAGTAGCGGAACTCAACGATGCATTTTTCATTCCCCCATATGGAAATAGAATTCACTACTGTCGCTTTTACAATCAACCGCTGTACCGCTGCGTCAGGACGGAAATCAACCAAGAAGAAGTATTGTAATTAATTGTAAAGAAATGTAAAAGAAAAAACTCACTCTTACTTTTTACCCAACTACAAGGAATCAAAAAGGAGGGTTATAATTTGCAGGTCACTACATGTATGTAGGTATATGGGTATGGATGTTTATCTGTTCCCTTATAACTTCTAAGCTACTTATCATAATTAGATAAATGAGTAGGTACATTTAAAATATTTAAATATTATTAGCTGTTGCACACGGCTTTGCTTGCAATCACCTGATAATTGCAAGAATTTATAAAATCACTTCTAAATTAATAGTTAGTAGTATCATAAATGGACAAATAACACGAAGTCACATATCTCCAAAATAAGTGAAATAAAAAGAAAGAACTAAAACCCGACTACTAAAACTACTTCAAAAAAGTACAAAATAAGAAAATAGTTTCAACTGAATTTATTATGTAAAAACTATTAAAAATTTAACGACTATCAAAAACACAACTTACTTAAACGTATTAAATTTTAACGTATTTTTATACATCATTCTGATAGAGATATGTTTAAAGGATAGCCGTGGTTGTACTCTACCTACTGCAGACAAACAGATTCATTTATGTTTCGTACTTTATAGAGCGTGTTTTAGTGGTCGGGTTTTAGTTTTTAAACTTTCTTTTTATTTAATTTTTTCTCTCTAATTACAAGACAACGAGTTTTGGCTCCCTTAAGGGAGCTTAGATATTGTATATTAAATATGCAATATCACAAAAATTTTGCGTTGTTCTCTGTTTACCCTGCTATATGCTAAAAAAATAAATATAAATAAAATGGCAATAATCGGGTACCCCACGCGATTTATCTATATACATACGTAAGTATGTATAAAGGTTGATTGCATAAATGAGCATGAAGCCAAAAGTGACACCTGCCAAATGCAGTTTTGCGGTGTGAATTAACTTTGAAACAACATTACAGTTTAGTTAACTTTTATTGGATAAATTTTAATACTTTTCTGTTTATTGAGATTTTTGGAGAACTTAATGAATTTTTGAATTTTCGATTAATATCTAATTTTTAATTTATTGTATTAGGTATAACTAAAATATCAATATGTTGTGAGACACGTAAGGCTTTACTTTTATCGAGAAAATCTAATTTTTTTTGTTCATACTCTGTACTAGCTCCAAACTGTATTCCACAGTTCCCTTGTATTGTTAAGGTGCCACTAAGATGGTGCTAATTCTATGTCTTAAAATATACTGTTGGTCAATGGTTCAGCAGGTGTTTTTTGAGCTTCACACTTTATCCCGCATGTAGCAGGGTAGGCAGAAGAAGGCCTGTGTTCGAGGGACATCTCGCTCCCCACTCCGTCGAATTCCGGAATCATTGCGTGTTGAAAGGCAGAACTCAACGCCGCGCTTTGCATCAAACCAGAGCGAAACTATTAAGCGTTTTATTTTCTCGAATCAGAATCGAACCTAGAATTTGGCGCAGTCACATGTTAGAGCCCATGCGCCACAACGCACCTCGAATTCGTATATATTTGAACGTAATCGTAAATATTTCAATTTAGTCACTTAACCCACACTTCCATATAACGTTGTGTCTTGACTAAACCCTCACTGCCTAACCTGCAATGCGAGAAATATCATGAAGCTGCAAAAAAAACATTAACTTCCTCTAGAAAATACTACAAAGGACCATTCACGGTTCCGTACATATCAATAAACGATGGCGAGTTCTAGCTAATCTCACCCTTGTGAGTGGTTTCAATGTAGCCGTCATTAGACTTGCGTTGGTTACGACTGATCGGTTACGACAAGTTTGTATGCATTAAGGAAAATTGCTTTGCATTCAGTTATATATTAACATTTCAAAGAATAAAAAGTCTAAACTTTTTTTGCTTCATTTTTGCATCAAGGTATATCCGAACTATTTATTTCTCAAAACATTAATATCCAAATGATTGTTAAGTAACTTTATATTGAAAATTAGTGTCCAATGAATAAATAGTCCAGATTGAGGCCAGGACGATAGTGGGTTCAATTATGTGTGAAGTGTCTTGTCTTAACGGTAACAGAGTGCCTTGACACTAGATTTCCAGCGTATAACAGCGTATATACAATATTACAGTGTGACGCTGAAAAAAGGATTTCCAATCAAATCGTTTGTTCTTATCTTTCACCATATTATGTTATAGTGGTTCCGTCCACTTGAATTACATTAATGTAATATACATGTAGTTTTAAATTTTTTTAAAGTGTTATTCCACACTTAGGAAAGAACAATACTTATTTAGAAAACGTATAAAAATTTGAACGTAGCGGGTTCGAGTCCCGCTACGTTCAATTTTGTATATGTTTTCTAAATAAGTATATATGTTCTTATTAACCTTCTTCTTGACTCTTCCTCTATCTGTTGTGAAAATCACAATTAAATTTGTAGAATAAATTACAATGTCAAGGTGTATAATATTTGTCAGTATCAATCCGTTATGTAACCATTCAACTATTGTCAAACTAATCTCAGAATATTTTTGAAAAAACATTTATAAATAATTCGAAAATTTATCGACAGCTTTTCTTAATAGTTTTCACCGGTAGAACTCTTAGTTTCTGTAAGAAAAATGGGTGACAAGTTAGAGTAATAGATGCAGTGCTGGACCGAGACAGTTAAAGTAACAAAAAGTAAGTTGTATTTTCAGCTGTAGATTTAAATCCCACTTATATATAAAATATTGAGGCCGTTATAGTGCAGGGCCACAGCAGTAAGCACGTGGGTTTTGGGTTTGATTCCAATTGGGAGAATGAAATATTTATTATTTTCATTTGTTCGCACTAGTGACGCGGCAACGTTTCTATTCATTTCATCCCTATGTACATTTAGCGATTTTCAGTGGTTGGAGAAATGGCAATTACAGCCTGACTCTTTAGTTTGCGCTCGTCATTTTTTTTTTCAATCTAGCCCAATCATAGGCCCTTCGTATCATAAAAAAGTCACGTATCCGCTAAACCACAAAAAAATTGTGCGTATACATCGATGAAGTGGATAAGTGCTGAGGTTCCTTATCTATGGACCACCGTCATCGAAGTTACACCACCACGTTAAAAAAAAATATATAATATTTTTTAAAATTAATTTACTTCCTGAGGCCAGTCGTGGCGCAGTGGCATAAAGTGTGACTGTAAAACCGACTAGTTGTGAGTTCGATCCCCACTCGAGGAGATGAAATATTTACTTAAATTTATATTTCCATTTCTTCGCTCTGGTGTCGAGGACAAGCGCGACGTTGAGTTCTGCCACTCAACACGCAATGCCTCCAGAATTCGGCAGAAAGTGGGGAACGGAGTGTCTTAACACTAGGTTCCCTCTGCCTACCGTGCAGTGTGTGGGATACAGCGTGAAGCTGATTTTTTTTTTAATTTACTTCCTAATAAATGAAAATGTTCCTCCACATTTAACGTCATGCTGAGGAAATAAAAGCCACACAGGCACTCTCATAACCTAATCACATTAATTTTGGTCCAGCAGGACTCGATATTTATGAGTGTGAACAGCCTCGTAATAGGCCCTCGTATTTTAGCGAGTCATGTAAATTTGTAATGACCGACTTTAGCTTACATGTTGTTACAGTTGAGTTTTTGTTTGTTTTTATTCATTCATATAGCAGCATTTTAAAATTTTTATTTTGGGTAAGGTAAATTATATACATATATATTGTTAAGAAATTTCTTGTTATTTAATGATAGTGTGACTCTGACATATGAATTCGTAAGAGTAAACAAACTTAATATATAAGTTTATGGGAAGAAATAATTTGACCATATTGAAGTATTCAATCAGTATGTTCTATGGCAAAATTTTTACATATTTGATATAAAATTTTAACATAAAATTAAAATTCTTCCGATAAAATTAAAATTATACTTAACTTCACGTTTTTTCCCTAGCGGGGTACTCAGAGTCTAATATCTTACCAATTACAATGAACAAGCATTCTATCCTTTCTTCATCTATTTCAAAATCAGAACCTTTGTCTTATTCAAATTCAGGCTTAGATTTTCACACCCTTTTTTCAGACTGGTGACCAATACCTGCAACTCGTATTCTGATGACTGCACTGCATCATCAGTGTACAGCGAGCTATTCACATTCAAGTCACTTACTTTCACTCCCATGTCACTTTATTTCACTCTTTGGGGACAGCTATCCAAATGAAAATTGAACAAACAAGCAAGCAAAACAAGGTGAGTTCCTACTCGCAGGCTGAGTGATCTCTGTTCTGTTAAGTTATGTCAAATGCCTTTTCCAAGTCCACAAAAGCACAGAAAACATTTTGGTTAACGGCCAAATTTTTTTCCGTGATCATGCGGAGGGAAAAAATCTGATCCATACACCTTCTTCCAAGTCTTAAGCCTCCTTGGGCCTCCCAAGACAGCTTTTCCGATTTCTCCTGCATTCTTCTCGCTAATTTTTTAGCATAAATTTTACTACCCAAGCTGATAGAAGCAAATCAAACTGATAGAAGCTTGCGCAGTCTATCTGTGAACTTTTACCTCACCTGATTTCAATTCAAGCATAAATTGCACAAAAACCAGAACAAGTACAAGAAGTCGTGGCCCCAGCAACCTAGAGAAACACTGACATTTCGCCAGAAAAGCTTCGTGTTTTCCCTGAAGTTGTTCGGTATCCTTTTATCTCTTTCATTCTTGTCTTAAGTCATCGAATTTATGGCACTATGTGAAGAAATTTCAGCTGACACCAAACATGAGAGTTGCATTGCTTAATGATATATCTGTTGAGATTTCAAAATTAGTGACCATAGGTAAACTTTTCGACGAAACGAGAGGATTGATTTAATTTCCTTATAATATCTGCAGCTTTGTCTCATCAAATGACGAATTCAAAGTACAAAAATAATGAATGGTTGAGTTAGCGAGATGTAGATGACCAAAACCACGTAATTCACAATAATATGATTGGAACAATGCAATCTATTGACCGTGTAACAAATGAGTAGCCACCAACTATTTTAATTAATTGAATTTTTTAACTTCTTGGATGTCTCTGACTTACCACCGCACGATTTACGCTTAAAGAACTTTGTACCAAAACTGTGTAACAGTACGTGTTTGGTGGTAAGAAAACTGATAACAATGTGATTACGACGATAGTCAAAATAAAATTCAATAGCAAGGAAGTTCTCATTCTGAGTTTCCCAATGATACCCACCAATATGCCATTTCAGTTTAAAAGTCTTCAATTTCCATGACCATTATTAACAAATTACAAGGATTGGCCTTGAAAGTTTTTGATCTCAAATGCTAGTATAAAATAATTTACTCCTTTGGGTTGTAATTGAATTCAAGACCGCCGCGTTTATAGTCGCACATTTGTGCCCCTGCACGATAGCTTATGGAAACAAACTTCTCAGCATTTCATAGATTCACTGAGGGCCAATAATTTTGGAGGGTGAAGAGATTAGAGGCTTGTGACCCAAATGTACATAAGTATTTAGACAAATTTGGCAAAGTAAAAAAATACATATATATTATATATATTCAAAGTAACCTCAGATATAAGTCGTTAGCGAAAACTAAAAAAAAAAACCTTTTATTGCTATAATCACTAGGTAAAATATTATAAAGCTGAACTAGGTGGAGTCTTTTGTACTCACTTAACCTGCTTGCGTTATTTACTTGCAGCGAAAATACGAAGAAAGATCCACTTTACTCACTAATAGCGTTTAGCTTGTGTACCAATTTTATGTCGTGGTAAAAATTGACAAGGGTGCCATTTTTATTTTTATTTTTGTTTTATGTTTTGAAATATTTATGTATTTTTTTCCAGTTTCACACTTTATCCCGCAAATACGACATAATGGCTACCGTGCGTATGTAATGGGAAATAGCGTTAAGACACTCCGTTCTAAATTCTCCGCCGAAGTCTGGAGGCACTGCATGTTTAGTGGCGGTATTTAACGCCACGCTTTGCCTCTATAGTCTTCAATACGATTGACATACTTTGATACACACAGTGAATCTATAAAATGCTAAGAACGATCTTTTTAGCATGCGACTGTAAATGCAGTGGGTGTGGTTTCTATTCCTGGGGGAATGAAAAATTCTATATTATCAGTTGCTGGCTCTGGTTATTATACTTTTCAATTATTTATTATCTTTGTCCTGCTGCTAATATTTGTATAATATACTCGTATATTGAGGCCAGTCGTGGCGCAGCGGCACGAAGTGTGACTGTAAAACCGACTGGTTATGGGTTCGATCCCCACTCGAGGAGAGGAAATATTTACTTAAATGTATATTTCCATTTCTTCGCTCTGGTGTCGAGGCAAAACGCGGCGTTGAGTTCTGCCACTCAACACGCAATGCCTCCACAATTCGGCAGAAAGTGGGGAACGGAGTGTCTTAACACTAGGTTCCCACTGCCTACCCTGCTGTGTGCAGAATACAGCGTGAATCAGATTTGATTTTTTTTTATGTGTATTATTACAACATTCAGTATAGAGAGGTCATAACGCGCTACTAATTGCTCGGAAAATATTATTTGAAGCTTCTTGCAATGTCGCTCTTCGCAAAGTAGGTACATTTTTAATTTTAAATAATATAGTTTTTCAGGAAAAGTAAAATACTATAAATTATAAATCTAAAAGTTGTTCTATGCGAGCTTTTTAAATACTACCAATCCAATATAAAATGTACAATATATATAGGTACTACGCTTCAATAATAGTTTTTCCAATTTATATGTAAAGCAACTGTTTGTTGAACTACTTGGGGTAGTTTTAAAACTTCACAGTGGAATTTTCAAGTAGCGAAGTAGAATGGCATCGTTTCTATTTATTTTAGTGAAAAAGCTATCGAGATAGCGTCTGATGGTTGTCTAATGTGCTAAGAGTCCAATACAACAATTTTTGGAAGGTGTTCACTTACAAAAATCGCTGCTTAAATACAAAAGGGTCACAAATCGAAAATAACCAAAAACGTTTTTATTCAAAAAAACGAGTTTATAATAATCAAAAATAATAATTTAAAAAACACCCATGAAACTTCGACTTTTAAGTACTCAAATAATTATGCGCCGTTTTTGCGTTTTTGTGTTTGCGCGAAGTAAATATGATTTGTAGAAAAGGGCCATGTTTTGAAAGGCGTCCAGTAATAAGAAGTAAAGGGCCATTTTGTAAAATACCTCCGTCTTGCATATAAGATTCATATGTATAATTTTTATAATTAAAAGTACCACATTTCGATCCTGGCCCTTTTGCAGAAAAAAAATTAGGTAAATATAACGCGTATTTTATGAAGAAGGGTATATATTTAAAAACTGGCTGTTTTGCCTATAATATTTAGCTTTAGTTTAATTTTTGTTTTTTAATGATCAGTACCTTATTCTGTAATATGGCCGTTTTACTTATAATATTTCGGTGATTTCAATATTATTGTATTAAGAAATTGAGACACATACATGAAACGTCGAAGTTGCACTAGTGTAAAAGTCATATTTATGATGATTATTTGGTTATTGTTTATTAGTTGGTAATAGTAGAATAAATGATTCATATTCATAAATGATGATAATTGAGGCCAGTCGTGGCGCAGCGGCACGAAGTGTGACTGTAAAACCGACTGGTTGTGGGTTCGATCCCCACTCGAGGAGATGAAATATTTACTTAAATTTATATTTCCATTTCTTCACTCGGTGTCGAGGCTAAGCGCGGCGTTGAGTTCTGCCACTCAACACGCAATGCCTCCAGAATTCGGCAGAAAGTGGGGAACACAGTGTCTTAACACTAGGTTCCCTCTGCCTACCCTGCTGTGTGCGGGATACAGCGAGAAGCTGATTTAATTTTTGATTTTTTTTAGTAGAATAAAAATCTGAAAGTCTAAAAAATTATGAACTGTAACCAAATAGTATAATTTTTAAGTTGTACCATAATAATCAGAAAAAAATACTTATTATTATCCAATTCATGTGAAGGTAACGATGGAAATTTAGATATATAATACTATAAACCAGCTTTCACCCGAACCTAAAACTTCTTGCTTGCCTGTTATAGAACTTAATGGAAACAAACATTTTATATTGGAAGTTCATTCAGATTTACAGACAAGAAGATAATTTATCTAAAAGTAATGTGGATGAAATATATAATTACATAATTAATTATTCTATAATATAAACTCTAGGAGGCCTCTAATAATATATAAAAAAATAAAAAAAATAAATCAGCTTCACGCTGTATCCCGCACACAGCAGGGTAGGCAGAGGGAGCCTAGTATTAAGATACTTCATTCCCCACTTTCCACCGAATTCTGGAGGCATTGTATTTTAAGTGGCAAAACTCAACGCCGCGCCTCGATACGAGAGCGAAGAAATGAAAATATAAATTAAAATAAATAATTTATTTCCTTGAGTGGGGATCGAACCAACAAACAGTCGCATTTACAGTCACATACTTGTGTCCCTGCGCCACGACTGGCTTCAATAAAATAAACTATATCGCTGCATCCTGACAGTCTACGTAAATATTAAATTACAGATCAATAATGGACGACAACAGAAAAAAGTTGTTTCTGTCATCATACAAGATGCGGAAAACGTATAAAAGGATATTTTAACAAATACTTTGTCAGAATTGTCATTTTTTTTTTCAAAATAAAAATACAAAACAACAAGGAAAAAAAGTAAACCCAAAATATTTTAACATCTAAACCAGTTATGAAACATCAACTATGGAAAAACATTTTTTAACTTGTTAACGCGATTGTCAAAGGATTGTTGCGGAGCGAGAGGCATTTTTATTTTTTGACACAGATTTTTTTTTTGTTCTAAAATCCAATATTTTCAACCGATTCCTTTGATGATGTGATAGAAAAAAAACTTTTTTATTTTCGATTTAGGACTTTTGTTGGATTCACTCTTTGATTTTTTTTTGGTTTTGAAATATTTAATAATTGATATTTCTAAATGTATTTATCACCATTTATATATTTTCAACCGACTTTAAAAAGGAGAAGGTTCTCAATTCGATTGATATATACATATATATTTTATGTATGTACACTTATTACGCACAAATTACGCACAAATAATCATGTTGTTTAAGCAGGCGAAGCCGCGGGCGAGCCGTTAGTCATAAATATGACTTTTACACTAGTGCAACTTCGACGTTTCATGTAATTTCTATATTATTTCTATAGTTTTAATATCCCAAATTTCTTAACCGATTTACAAAATTTAAGTTAGTGGTAAATTTCAAAGGCCATAAGCACTTTCAGGTACGCTAGTTTTTGATTTAAAATAAAGACTGAAACTACGAAAAAGAGTATAAGAATTTTATTGCAGTAATTTCTCGTTATTAATTTAAGCTGTTTGTAATATTAAATTTAATTTTGTTTACGCCTTTCCCAAAAAAAAATATTTTTACATTTATTAAAAAAAAGTTTTGGCGGTTTATATAGCGAAAATCGAATATTTCGACACTATAAACGGAATCAAAATTAATAGAGTACTTGCGGTTAACCTAGAATTATGTAGTTTGGCAGCTAGTAACTACAGGTAGTACTAGTTCAGGAAAACATCTGAAAACTATGCATTTGTGGCTAAGCCCTAAAATATAATAGCCTTAAATTGCAAAAAACACATATTTCGACATATGAAATTTGGCAGCTACCATTTACAGGTAGTACGAGTTCAATAAAATCTGAAAACTATACATTTATGATTAAATTCTAAAAAATAATAGGCTTAAATAACAAGAATCGCGTATTTCACACTATACTATATAATACACTATAAAGGGAATCAAAATTTATAGGATACTTCCGGTTAACCTAGAATTATGAAATTTGTCAATTAGCATCTACAAGTAGTACTAGTTTAGGAAAAATACCGAATACATTTTTAGTTATATCCTAAAAAATAATAGACTTAAAAGGGGGTCAAAATTTGGTAAAAAAAGACGCTAGTTCCGGTGAGGTATCAGATGAAAGGGCTCTGGCTAAGCTAAGCCTGAATTTCAGAAAAAGCTTGAGATCTTAATTTTTTTACAAATACCTCAGTGGGTGAGCCTATATATATATATATATATATATATATATATATATATATNTATATAGCTATTTGTGTTAGCTAAAGACAGCTGAACCAAAAATATTGTATACCAGTTAGTGCTGAATTACATTGAAATTAAAAGTATTTATAATTCCAAATAATAAATTTTATTCTTAAAATTTTTAAACTATATGCCCTACTAACTATACTTCTACTGCCCTATAACATGTATAGATGGGGTATTCCATTTATAAGCTTAAGTGTTACATGTTATTGACTAATTACTTTGTAATGTAATGTAATATATTAAACTTCTTGCCATTTACATCAACCCTCTGAACTTTGACAGCTAAATAAGAGGTTCAAAAGATAGCGTACACGTGCCTCTTATGCCGTAGTGGTGTAGCTCCCGGCCCAATGTTGAGGGCTGCACTTATTCAAATGCCTTGGACAAATCACAAAATATGCCAAGGGCACCCTGTGATCTCTTCTAAATCTCATATGTATTCTTTATCAGCATATGTAGTTAAGCGACTCTTAATAAACCCATACTGTTAATCATGCATAAGATTATTGGACTTAAAATGCACTAATATTTAACTTACAACATTTTATTTTAGTTTAACTAAACGAAGATAGGATAGATATGGGTCTAAAATTATTAGGATCACATAATCTATCAGATTTAAATATAGGTATGACTTTACTAAATTTCATTAGGTCAGGAAACACACGCGAGTTAAGGAGCCACAGCGTCTATTATACAACCTAACAATTTGACAGAAATATCCCATACATCTGACGTTTCCTTGTCATCTATGGACTTAAATGTCTTAACGATGTCTTTTGAATCGACTGATTTAAATTTACAATCTACATTTACTTTGCCATGAAATATATACTCGTATATTTTTAATGATTTTGAATATACTTTAACAAAATGATTGAATGCTTCACAATGGTCATATGTTCTCTCGCTATAAAGTTCATATTACCTTTGTCTGCTCTAATGAATTCATACGCCAGAGCCACCCTATAATTAAATCACAAGAAAGTCCTATTAACAACATATACATATGTATGTAACTTACCATAACCTAAAATTATCTTTATAAATTGGTGTTATATAAATGGATAAAAACAAACAAAAACTCAACTGTAACAACATGTAAGCTAAAGTCGGTCATTACAAATTTACATGACTCGCTAAAATACGAGGGCCTATTACGAGGCTGTTCACACTCATAAATATCGAGTCCTGCTGGACCAAAATTAATGTGATTAGGTTATGAGAGTGCCTGTGTGGCTTTTATTTCCTCAGCATGACGTTAAATGTGGAGGAACATTTTCATTTATTAGGAAGTAAATTAAAAAAAAAATCAGCTTCACGCTGTATCCCACACACTGCACGGTAGNTATTTCTGGCTTTAAATAGCAAATGGGACAGTAAGAAAAGTATAGTACATAATCTGGGCAATTATTAATTAAAAATAACGCCCCAATAACTCAAAAGTGAAAAAATATTTTAGAGCCTAAGTATATTTTTTTTCAATAAAACACGTACATGGGCCAATTTACCACTTTGGCCGTTCTATCTCATAATTGGTGAAAAAGAGACGTTTTTTGTTATCTATCTAATGACGAACGTAATAAAAACAATACTAAACTTTTTCAGTCAACACAGTGCAACCATTGCTTTGTTTAGCGTATAAGTATCAATCTGGCTGATTGGCCCCAAACATAAATAAATGTGTGGAAATTCCCCGCGTAGAAGTCTTAAATGACTATTTGGCCCTTATACGCTTAAATGAGTGTTAGATAGGCCGTTATATTCTAACAAAAAGTCCTATTTCTATGCAGAAATTTCTATTTTTTAATAGCTGACCTGATAAACTATATCGATAGAATGCGTTTGGCATAAAAAAGTCAAAATTGCCAAATTGTTAGTTTGGCCCATATACTTAGGACCCATCGATATATACTAATGTTCAATGTAAAGTTATTTACCAATCAGTTGGATATTAACATTTCAAGGAATAAAAAGTTAAATTATATTTAGAATTACCGTCCAATGAATAAATAATTCGGAATGAGGCTACCTTGATTCAAAAATGAATAAAAAAACAGTTTAGACTTTTTATTCCTTGAAATGTTAATATACAACTGAATGCAAAGCAATTTTCCTCAATGCATACAAACTTGTCGTAACCGATCAGTCGTAACTAACGCAAGTCTAATGACGGATACATTGAAAACACTCACAAGGGTGAGATTAGCTAGAACTCGCCTTTTTTTATTGATATGTACGGAACCGTGAATGGTCATTTGTAGTTTTCTAGAGAAATATACTCATATTTTTGTAGCTTGAAAGCTTGTAGCTGGTAGGCAGTGAGCATCTAGTATCAAGACACTACGTTCTGCGGATTCCGCTTGAAATCGAGACATGATTAAGTTTAACTATATAATATGATTTCACTCTGGTGTCGAGGTAAATCAAAGCCCCCAGAAGTGGGGACCGAAGTGCCTTAACACTAGGTTCCTTCTCTTTACCCCACTACATGAAAAAAATAAGTTGAACCACTAAGTACACTTTTTTTATTTTGAGTAATAAAGTTAGTACCACCTTAGTAGTACGTTAGAAATAAAAGGGAACTGTGGAGTACAGTTTGGAGAAAGTAATAGGGAGTAATAACAACAAAAAACACGGATTTCTCGATAGCAGTAACGCCTTACACGTTCCGCAATAGAATAATAGACAAATTATATTAAAATAATTAAAAAATAAAAAAAATATCTGATCCTGGAAATCCATTTAGCGTCACACTATATACCGCACGCAACAGGGTAGACAGAGGGAACCCAAGTGTTAAGACACTCCGTTTCTCATTTATACATTTATGTAGTTATCTAAAAATATCAATAAATGGGAAAGTATTAAAATTTGTCCAATAAAAGTTAACTAAACTGTAATGTTGTTTCAAAGTTGATTCACACCGCAAAACTGCATTTGGCAGGTGTCACTTTTGGCTTCATGCTCATTTATGTAATCAACCCTTATGTATACATACTTATGTATATGGAAAAATCGCGTAGGGTACCCGATTATTGTTATTTTAGTTATATTTTGTTTTAGCTTCACGCTGTATCCCGCAGGGGATAGCTATAGGCAGAGATAGCTATTGTTAAGACACTCCGTTCTCACTTCCCGCCAAATTTTTGAGACATTGCGTGTTGAATGACCAACGCCCGTTTTGTCTTCTAAACCAGAGTTAAGAAATTGAATTAACCCATTTCCCCGAGTGGGAATCAAACTGACAACCGTCGCTAACGCGTTATAATATTTTTTTATAAACAATATAATATGCAAGAATAATACGTAAAACTGCACAACATAAAACTATTTGTTAGTCGGAAAAATGAAAGCGTACATGGATGGGAAGTGACTTTGTTTTCTTTGTTCACTTAGTATTATACTATGTGAAGATAAAGGGGATATGCATACTTACCATTCATAGACATAGTAGTGCAATGGTAAATATCTTAGTTTCTTATAAGTGACCAGGGTACGATCACAGATATCATTGTGGTGTAGCGAGACCAAGTATTTAGGCCTAGTACGTTGTACGCTCAGAAAAAGTCCCACCCCGGTAGTGTAGGTTCGAGTCCCGCAGGCGACACTCTTGCTGTGAACAACTGACCTTATAATTTCTCCCTCACCCTCTTCCTGACCTATCAAGAGTCGCTGTAAAAGCTAATAACAATAGCCATACTACTGTTGTTATTATATGTTGCTTTTACAGCGACTAACAGCACTAACCTCCAATTTGAAGAAAGTGAAACGCCTAGAAATTGTAAAATGACCTCGATCTGATTGTTAGTCAATTTATCACGCTACGAGGGCGCCCAAAGTTACATAAATTATAAATCTTAACTTAATACTCTTATAATTTAGAATTTAATAAAATAAGTCCTTCTACATAATTAGGGATAATGAGAAAATCTTGACGAATCTTAAGAATGAGGAAAATAGCACGTTTCAAAATGTTTTCTTCTGTTATTTCTCTTGTTATGTGGTGCTCGAATATTATGAAAAATATAATATTGTTGCCACAGGGCGTGCCAATATAAAAGTGGTGGCCATGGGTTCGGCCCCCGCAAGGGAGAATATATTCATTTGAACTAAAACGAAGTATACCTACATTATACATACATACTCGTACATAATATATCTTAAGCTTTAAAGTTTAATTTTCACAATTGGGTTATTATTAATTTTTCATCCATTACATTTTTTTTTTCATTTTATTTTGCAAGGCAATATATGTATAGGATAAGTAGAAAAATGCCGGTCAAATGCGAGTCCGACTCTCATACCGAGGGTTCTGTACTAAGTTTAAGGATTGTCAGCGGTATCGGGAAGTACAATTTGAAATAGACAAACTTAATTTTACGGACATATGCACTCATTTTGGACGAAATGAGCTGTTCTGTGAAGTATCTATAATGTCACTTATTGGATTTTATTGATTTTGTACAAATAAAGGAAATTTGTAAAAAAAGCATAAACGCTCTATTTTGATTGCGTTAACTTAGAAGTTCGAAGATTTTTTTTCTGAGCTTTGGTACATCCACGCCATCTCAAGATACATTTATCTCTTTGACAGACAGACAACAACTGATCATCTTCCTTCCTTCTGAGTTTCGGAACCATAAAAATCTGAAGATCATTTCGTTCTCTACCTTCTCCGTCAATCACTAATTTTACATAGTTAAACCAAACAAAACTTTCCTGTTTAACCAAACACAACGACGGTATTTTAGGCAAACATTACAAAACAATTTAGAATTGCAACAAGTGTATCACGACAATGTCATATTTGTTCAATATCACGTTTCACCGTGTGACTGTAAACGCGATGGTCGTAGGTTCGATTCCCGGTGTGAGGAATGCATTATTACATCTTAATATTTACATTTCTTCGCTTTGATAACACGGTATAGCACGGCGTTAAGTTCTGCCAGTCAACACACATTGCCGAAAATTCATTATCCCTCTGCCTATATACAGGATACAGCATAATACTGAAATTAATAAATTTATTAAAATGAGGGCAGTCGTGGCGCAGGGGCACAAAGTGTGACTGGTAAATCGACTGATTGTGGATTCGATCCCCACTTTAGGAGATGAAATATTTACTCAAATTTATACTTCCATTTCTTCGCTCTAGTGTCGAGGCAAAGCGCGGCGTGTGTTCCGCCACTCAACACGCAATGCCTCCAGAATTCGGCGGAAAGAGGGTAACGGGGTGTCTTAACACTAGGTTCCCTCTGCCTACCCTGCTGAAGACGATGCTGTGAAGCTGATTTTTATTTTTTTGAAATGTCTAATCAACAAAAAAAACTCAATAAAATCCACTCTCAACTCCAGATGCCTAATAATCTCCACGAAAAAAGCCGAGACACCAGATTACTTTCTTGATATCAGATAATAACGTACATTTCATTTGTTACATGTCACAGTCATTTTTAGGGAGGCCATCTATCACTAACTGTCGCTTAGTGATAGAGCGAAATAATATACTAAAAGCAATATAACTTGTATTTTATCTTTTTTTCATCTATTATCTATCTATTTCTATTTAGTGTTTTTTGTTGTTTGGCTTATTTTAATCTATCGTTACTGTTTTTATTTGGATTAGGATTTGTTTTTGGTAATATCTATTTTTTATTTTTTTTAGGTCAATGCTGCATATTGCTATATAATAGGTAGGTGGGCGGAACTTAGAAACCAAGACTAACACACTAGGTTCCAATTTAAATTATTCCGTTCCCCACTTGCCACCGGATTCTGGAGGCGTTGGGTGTTGTGTGGTGGAACTCACCTCCACCTTTTGCTTTGTTACAGTTAATTTATAGGAAGAGTTGACTTAGGTTTACATCTATAAAATGATTTAAAAAAGTATCTATGTATACAATACTAATATGTACATGTTTACAAAAAAAAAACATTTAGAAACATAAAATAAAAATGTAGAAAAAAAATATGATTTTAGATTTTTATATTTTTGTACATATCTGAATGCATATTTAATTTGCTTAAAAATACTAGAATCTTATTTATGAAAATTAAAAATTATATAAACTAATATGTCTATCAATTGTACATGATCATTTTTAATGTTAAACTTTGATTTTCCATTTTACCATACAGAAGCTTCTCATTTTGCCCCGCATAGAAGGGTAGGCAGAATAAACTTTTTTATAAAAAAATTAAACATGCATATGAATAACCTTATGGGAAGTGACCACTGCCGACTATGACCCCATGAATTACCAGATTAGGTACATGGGCAGTGCCAGCTCTATCCTGCTCAATTTTGGAAATATCACGAGGCAGAACTTAACGCCGCGCTTTGCCTTCTTACCATAGCGGGGAAAATCAAATTAAATTATTCCCCCGCGTGGGATTAGAATCCACAACCGTCGCGTGTTCAGTCAGTCAAAATATACTACTTTATTTATATATATTTTGACGACGTAAAATTTTCAAATACACCAAAAGCAAAATATTTCAAGGAGTTGCGACGTCAAAAATGATTATCGTTTAAGGAGCGTAAGTCTGAGCTTATTATAACTTTTCAAAGATAATCGCAATACAAGGGAAAAGTAATATTGTGTTTGTACTGGAAATTGAATAAAGTAATAAAGTTCTATAATAGATATTTTTTAAATATGTCTTTCTTAATAATATATTATAATCGAGACCACACACAGACGTCATCACACAGCATCATAGCGTCAGATTTATGTTGTGGTTGTGGATTTGAATCTTGCTCAGGGGACTTAAATATGTTTAACAATACAAACCGTGGCTTAGAGATCCGCTACTCAACATACTATATCTCAAAAATTGAGCGGAAAGTGGGGAAGTGCGGCATTGATTTACGCCACTCAACACGCAATACCAATTCTCTCAATTGGAACGGAGTCTTATCACTAGGTTCCCTTTGTCTACTCTGCTGTGTGCGTGATACATGCGTGAACCTAAAAGTAAACTAAGTTCAAGCCTACCAGCTATATGATTAGAGTATAAAGTAGAGTGATTTCTCAATAAAATATTTTTGCTTATTTCACAAAACACAATATACATTTCAATACTTTTACAATAAAAAATATAAACCAGAAATACGATAAAATAAGCAAAATAGAAACGAAAAATATAAAAAAAAATATTTATAGAGTATACCTTCTAGGTCATAACTTCAATTATTGTCGAAGTTTACGTTTATTTCCTAAGCAACGACTAAGTTTGGCAAAAAGGTATCTAGTTAAGGCAATGTCATGATAGATATTTCTAATGCTAGATCTTTGATTATAAGGTTGGATACACGCTATGGTTGTAATACGATTTGGTAACTTAAATTACAAAGTATATTGTGGAAGTTTACTACTGTCTGGGGAACCTTAAATGACTGAAATTTTTAAATAATTAGTTTAGATTGTTAATTAGTAAAATTATTGAAGAAAGTAAAGGCCGTAAACGAGGGAAGCGTAGCGTTAAGTTCCGCCACTCAACACGCAATATTTTGAGAAATCATTATGGAAAGTGGGGAACGCAAGCGTCTTAACGCCACTCGCTCACAGCGTTATGCTAAAAAAGACCGTTGTAATACGCAGTAGAAGAAGAGTTTGGCTGTAAATGCGGTGTTAAGTTCCCCCTCTCAATACGCAATGCCTCCAAAATTAGGCGAAAAGTGGGAAGCCTCTAAATGGCAACGGCCTTAGCGATAGGTTCCCAGATTTCTTCTGCCTACCCTGCTATGTACGGGTCACAACGCTGTGAAGGTGAATAATAAATAATTCATTTTTTTTGCTTCACCGTGCATTACACGCCGCCGTACCTACTGCTTGTTCAATGACAATACTCAACACCGTTCTTTATCTTAATACTGCAGGGAAAAAATAAAAAATAATTCATTTACCTAAGGGAATCGAACATGCAACGGTATCTTTATTATTCAAAGGATTTTAATAAAATGTTGTAAAAATCTTTGTATGCGGATGTTACATTTATTTTTTGTTGTAAATATTTTACATTATTGTGTATGTCGGAGAAGACGCGTGGTGGACGTTAAAAATAAACGAGTAGAACCTCCGACAGTGTCCTGGCTTTTGGATCTACTAATATGTGAACACATGGCACATGTACAAACACTATTAGCAAGGTAATCCATACTTATATTATAAATTCGAAAGTAACTCTGTTTGTCTGTCTGTCTGTCTATCTGTCTGTCTGTATAGCAATCAGGGCTAAACCGCTGATCCGATTGTGATAAAATTTCATATAGAGATACTTGAGGATCTTGAGGTTACTTTTTATTTCTCATATTTGTAATATCTTATATACTCTATATCTTGATATACTCGCACACTAATATATTAAAATATCTTTAAATTTGTTTTGCAATAATCATTGCATTGCAACTTATTAAAATAGTAGAATTCAATGTAACTTCTTTACAATGTAATCATTCTTAATATAAGCAATTGAAATTATTATATCGACAATATAATTATATACTGAAATTAAGGATCGCGGCGACATATACCTATATTCCAAAAAATTAAATATTTCCGCCAAAATATTATGCTATATTTACATCCTGAAACAACTAAAAAAAACTTTGAAAACACAAAAAAGCTGGAATAAAAAAATTAAAACTCTTCTACAAAACAAAGGAATCTTTTACAATTTTGCTATATAAATAGAATATACGCCAATATACATATATAAAACCGACCGCGTAATGTATTTCGCGTCCAAGCCGACAAGTGCGAACAGCGCAATTTAGTTCAAGCAGAATGTAATTAAGTCGGATTTATGAACATATTAGACACAGTTATGCTGTGTACTGGTCAGTATTAGTGGCGGAATGGGCGATAGTCCGATAGTTTAGGTGTTTATTTATTTCTTCATATTAATATTATGTATAGGGTAAAAATGTATATATATATATAAACATGTGTGTATATATATATATATATATATATACACATATA